>BQKN01001032.1:680883-705744 GCA_022839385.1 Asparagus kiusianus
TGTTCCATCTATATATTGTTTTTTTAGCCCCTTATTATTTACAAAGTTTAACCAAAAAAAAAAAAACTCTCGTCTAAGATCATTAGTTTGTAATTTATCTTGAGGGGGAAAAAACCTCCAGCCCCGTGGCAGGATACTTTTGTTAAAAAAAAAATGTCATACTCTGAATGATTTGGTAAGACATGTTAGCTATAGGTTCTGGGTTAAAAAAGAACCATTAGCTTGTAATGGAATTAGTTCTTGTGTGTCCATACAGATGTTTACATGCAGAATGATTGTCTAGACTTTTGAAGAATAGTTCCATTATAGAAGAGTAACGGTTTTATTAATGATTATAGATAAAGGGGTTTCATTATTGAACGTTTCCAAATAAACGGGCTTCTTAAGTAGGGTGTAATAAAGAGAGTTTCTTAGTACTTTCATTAAAAAATTAAATCAAGGAAAAATTGTTTCAAGACCCCAAATTCATATTTTCAATGTGCCCTAGCCCCTCCAACTTTCAAACATGTGCTACAGCCCCCCTTTTTGAAAAAAATATTAAAAGCTCCTCTCCCCAAGTTCCCATGTAAACTCCATACACAATCCCCATTTTACCCTCCCATACACCCCCCTCTTCCTCCTCTGTTCCCCCTCTGCCCCCGCCCCGCCTCCCTCCCCTCCCTCTACACCTCCTCCCCCCCACCTCCCGCCTCCCTCTCCCTACAGCTCCCTCCTCCTCACCGCCTCCCTCCCCCGCTGCACCTCCCCCGCCTCCCCCCGTCTCCCTCCCCATGCACCTCCCTCCTCCTCCTTCGGTCTCCCTTTGCCCCTTTCCTCGCTCCGTCGCCGGCGCGTCTCGAGGAACATCGCGTGGGCACCGCTCCGCCGCCGGCGCGTCTCGAGGAACATCGCGTGGGCACATTAATGTTAACTCTTTTCTGTAACATGTTAACTCTTTTCTATAAAATGTTAACTCTTTTCTGTAACATGTTAACTCTTACAGCTAACATGTTAGCTGTAAGAATTAACATGTTATCTATAAGAGTTAACATGTTACAGAAAAAAATTAACATTTTACAAAAAAGAGTTAACATGTTACAGAAAAAAATTAACATGTTACAGAAAAAAGTTAACATGTTACAGAAAAGAGTTAACATCTACTGACATGAGAAAGATGAGGGTAAATTCGGGATTTAAGTCAGCTGATATGTCTAATCATGAGTTGGCATGTCTAATAAACTGCTGAAATGAGCTGGAATCATGATGGAGGAGTGATGGAGAGGCTTGGCCACATTTTTTTCAAAAGAAGGGGCTAAAGAACATTAAAAAAAATAGGAGGGACTGTGATACATTGAAAATATAAATTTGGGGCCTAGAAGCAATTTGTCCTTAAATCAATGCAAGAGGCTTCGCCTATAGCAATTTAGTAACGAAAAGGTGAAGATGATAACGGCTAGCCTTAATTAAAAACTAAGAATTATACATTGTTTTCTGTTTCTTTCATACAAAGTATCCGTTGCACCCATGGGCAACAGCAGCAGTCTCGTGCATCCTGATGCGGTGATTCTTGAAATACTTCAGTAGCCACCAAGCATGTACAAAAAATATATTACATGGGGATTGCTGCCCCAATCAGAAATCAAGAACAAAAATATTATTTATATACCAATAGATGCTATTCTCCTTTGCTTACCTACGCATTAAAGAACAAAAAAAAAAAAAAAAAAGTTCCCCTACATCTAATCCTCCTGTTGGTTCAATGTAACATACAAATGTATATAAACCATAGAAAGAGCAGCTACAGCTTTCACCACGCAAACACGCGCTCACCAACCCTTTCCTCTTCATCATCATCATCTTCTTCTTACTTCTTTCTCCACTTTCATTACTACACTTCCACCAGTGAATGAAATGGACTTTAGCAGAACTACCAACGCAGAAACATCGTCGCCGACTGCAAATTCATCTGATCACAACATGCATCTTCATTTGTGTGGTTGTGGAATTTCATCTCTCCCGAGTAAGTTTAATCAGAGCTCCTCAAGGTTTCACCTGTTAGGAGACCGAAGCCGTGATGATGGTGAGGATGATAGCAACAAAGAAACAGCAACAAGAGTTCAGAGGAGGTGGAGAGACGCCTTTAAGAGACTGGTGAAAGAATGTAGAGGGTCTAGCTGCAGGAGGACAAAGAAGATCGGCAACTACTGCTCTTGCTACTCTTCGAGACCCAGCATCACTTTTGGTTACGACGTCGCTAGCTATCTCAAGAACTTTGACGATGGCTTCCTCAACGATAACGACGATCATTTTGTTCCCCTTGCTATTCGTGCTCCTCCTGCAGAGACCAATTTGAAGGCAGCCTATTAGGCATTTAGTTGTTTTACTTCGTAATCTTTATCAAGTTTTTGTAAGATGTGATGCATCATGATGTACGGATGTGGGATTAACATCGATAATTTCCCAAGTTATAGCCAACCTGTAAAAAGATAAGCTCAAGTAATCCCTTACCAGATGTATTATTTATAAGAATGCAACAAACCTAGACAAATAACCTTGGAGAACTTGAAATAATTCCCAAGAAACACCACGCACCAGTTCTGAACAAGAAAATAAATGGTCTACAGCAGCTTGTTGAGGCGATTCAACTTTGAGAAAAGACACGCAGAAGAAATAACAATCCCTGCCTTGATACTGTAGAAATTAAATACAGGTGATTCATTGTGGGCAAGTGAAAACTGATTGATGATTGGTGAAGATTACATCAAGCCTCCTTCCATTGACATTACGAGTGGTTCAAACGAAGGTATGATATTGGTGTGCAATGAGCATATTTTCATCCATCTAAGTATCTAAATCCTTATATGGAAAACAAGTTTCATTATCCAGCACTACACGCTTGTAACAGATATTCAAAGGACTTCAATATCCCTGTCACAAGTGAAAAGTTAAGTCGAAGTATTTGTTGGACTGATAATATGTAACAAAAAAAAGAAGAAATGAACAAATTCAGACATGAGGACATGAGAAAGGAAGAGAAAGGTCTGAATACAACAGTATGCACAATAGAAAACAAGAAGAACAAGGACATTAGCACCATGCTACCGACAATGCTGCATATTCGAAAGAAACAACTACGCAAGGATCTCATACCAAGTATGTTATTGAAAGGCCTTGAAACAGTCAGGCTGGCACAAACCGTCAATAGCATGAATGAGTTTCCTCCTTGGTCCAACAGCATCAGTTCCCATGTCTTTGAGCATGCTCATTGTAAGATTTACCAACTCATATTTTCCCACCTTTTCCCTCTCAAAGACCTTTATGAACCGATCAAGCCCCCGCGAGACCAACCACCTCCTCAGCCCACCCAATTCTTTGAGTTTCCTCTCCAAGTTCATTGCTCTTACTCTCCGATTAACAACATTTGCTGCTCCGCTTGGAAGTAATCTTGGAAATTTTATTGATTTCCGATGTGCAACATTGCTCTTTACGTTATCATTAGCTTTAGTCAAGGATGGTTGTTTAAACTTCTTAGGAGAAGCAACGGGATTGCAAATAGGAACTTGAGCTTGTGAGGTGGTCCCAATATCATCTTCAGAACCATTGACTGGAGCTGACGTTGTAGACAGTTCCTTGTGTTTATCCTTCGCAAGCCTGTGATGCCTTTTATTCGGAACACCTGAACTTTTAACTATCACAGGTTCAGTTTTCTCTGCACTTGTACGTTGTGTCTGTAGAGGTGATGGTGGAGGAACCAGAATGGTGATCTTTTGCTTTTTTACAACAACCCAATCATCTTCTTCTTCTAGTCCACACTCCACCATCGAGTCTGGTGAGGGTTTAGAGGGATCAGAGGATAAAGCATCAATATTTGTATGTGACATAGATAGCTAGAATTTTGGAGCTTTTTTGTCTAGAGCTACTCAAGGACCTGCAAGAACAGTGAAGTAATACAAAACATGAATAGAAACTTACATCAAGCAAAGAAAAATAGAGGCTGGAGGTAGGTTTCTCGTGATATCCTCAAGAAATGTGTCGCAGATATCTGGAAGGATTGTGATGCAGAGAAAACAATAAGCTCTCTCGTGATATCTTCAATGAATGTGTTTCTAGTGGTAAAACAAAACATGAAAATAGTTTAAGGGAGGCCCTTGATTCACCTTGATTCACATATTTCAACAAAGTAATATAGGTTCTTCATGGTTCATTGACTTTGTTAAGGCTTCTCCTTATGTTACTTGTTATGGCAGACATGTGAAATTCTAGGCAAATTCTTCGGTTCTGTAGGACCAGTAAACAAACAGATTGATGAAACACAATGAAATTAATCTAAGAATCTGACAAATTAAATGATTCGATAAGAATTTAGATGTTCTTGAGGAAACATTTATGAAACTGTAAAGTCTTCTTTCTTCAGCAAAGAAGGAAATAGGGTCCTATCAAAATATATATGAAAATTTGCTTAAGTTATACAAAAACTGATCCTAAATTGGCCTATCACTTGGATATTACAAAAAGAATACTCTTTGTATAATTATACATTCATATAAATATAAGGTCATTTGGATAAAACCACAAAATCAGTTTTTGACTTGGTTCCATAATAAGTAATCAGCAATGTCAGACAGGAGTCCTGATAGGATAGAGTCCTAAATTTCCCTAGAATTGTGACATTGAAAATTTATGCTGGTAGAAAGTTTAATTTCATGATATCTCTTTGATTAACACTGAAATATCCATCCTCTTAGCCCATCCCTTAACCAAACAAACAGTAGAGTTTTTGTGTTAGTGTGTGTATACGTACATGCAATTAACATGACAAACAAACTTGGCATTATTTTAAGAGTGTTTTAATGTTATAAGCGAAAAGTCCTTGCATTAGTAAGAGTTCGTTGGTCGCGTACAATATAGAATACAAGTTCTGTTCAAGTACATCACATGTCATCTCCTTGTAGTTATATTAGATAGAGCCGGCAATGTATACTTACCACATAAAAGCGTGAAAAATCTTCTTAGTCATAATTTTATGCATTGCATGTATAACATCAAACTAATTACTTCGTGTTATTATTTGCTAATAAGAACGGTATCTACTCCTCTATACCTAAAGGAAAATCCAAAGACTTATTGTCCATGCTATAGTAATTGTTACAGTAAATTACTGTAGTATGAACTGTGCGTTGTAGTAATTTACTGTATCATAAATAGTGAATCAAATCTGCTCCTCTACTTGAAGTCACTATTCATGCTACAAATATACTATATCATAAACAGTAAAGCAAATCAAATGTATTAAAACTTGGATCCTCCTTTAAGTATAGAGGAGCATATATGATTTTTAAATCAAATGTATTAAAAGTTGGATCATTCTTTAAGTATAGAAGAGTAGATATAATTTTTAATTTTAAACATACAATAATCAAATCAAATATATTAAAACTAAGAGGGAGGCAAATTCAAAATACAGTGCTTAAAAAAAAAGGGGGTCGTGCTTTGCACGGGGTGCACACTAGTTGTCTTGTAAAGCAAGATTATAGTTAAATAGTGAAATGAGTAGTTTAAATATAGTAATTAGTTTTTCTAATTTGGTTTTTGCAATTAGTTGAACGAGTAAAATATGATACTTTAAGCTGTATATATTTAGTGGTCTTGTTCTAATTTTTTTTTATCTGGTCAGAAGTTTTCTATGGATTGTTCTGATGAATGTAGATAAGTCTCTTGTTTTTATCTCAAGTGTACCTTAATAGATTCCTAAGTTGCATCATGAAAGCAAGGAACAAGTTAGCTCTTGGCAGTATAATGGCTCAGAGGCGAACAAAAATTCATAAGGCAGATCTTGTCATCTTCCCCCCATCTAAATTCCTTGAAGCCTAGGATAATTTTAGTCTTGATAACTGGTTGTATGAACCTAAATGCATGCACAATAATGTACTTTTCTCAACTCACGGTTGGCTAGTCATAGCCTTTAATTTCAAGGCCCTCCTTGTCCAGAGATTCTTCAGACTTGGCACCCACCATTGCAGAAGGTTGATAAGGTCAAGCTGATAGCCTTTTTTACTAAAATTTCCATCAAATCCTTTGTGAAGTCTTCATATGAAGAAGTAGCACTGTGTAGCTCGCATTTTTCACAAGTAAAAACTCTTGGATGATAATGACGATAGGTTTTTACTCATAACTACTCTTTTGTAATACTACTATAAGAGCCCTGAATAGTGTCACATGCTTGCATATAATCTTTTCTTACTTACAAAGGTTTTTAAATGTCGGATGTTGGGTTCACGTTAGATGGCTAAAATCCATGTCGGATAGCAGAAATCGGAGATAATTCAGAGGATATGTACTAAATATTGGATTGCCATATATCGGATGGTGTGCGTAATCATCATATAATGTCTTGAATGCATTCTAAAGCATACTTAATAAATGTCAATAGTCTAAACATACAAAAAAAAAAAAAACCATATGATGTTTAGGGAGCACTTGATGTGTGATGAGCCTTGAAGCCCTAGTTTCGAGCCGGAGCCCCAAAATCCTAGTTTCCAGTCAAAACCCTAATTGCGTCTGAGACAGAGAGAGAGAGAGAGAGAGAGAGAGAGAGAGAGTACCCCCAGCGTCAGAGTCTCGAAGACGAGGAGGCTTTAGTTTTGAGTCGCGATGGATATTTTGGGGCGGAAGTTTTGCCCTCGAGGGCCGACTAGGGGGCTGTTTATGCGTTAGGAACTGGATAACTGGGTCGGGTTTGGGTTTGCAAACTTATATTCGAAACCCAATAAGGATGAAATTAAAACAGCCCGTAACGGGTGCAATTTTGATCCCGCAATTGAGCCCGACTCGCCCGACGTGATCCGCAATATCCTGGACGGTACCCTCAAAAGGGCACTCACCGTAGGATCCTCGATATCGTGGCGGTTTGGTGCTAAAAGCACACACTGAGCTAAGGTTTCCCTCAAAAGATTGTGGTTCAACGTAATAATGCGTATGATCTCTTTCTTCTATCACTGGAGGTAAAAATATTTCCAAGTATCCATAACTAAATTACCATTGTCCTTTATGGTCCTCATTGTAGTAGAGAAAGACTTTTATTTTGGCAAGAACTTAAGAGTGTGAAGACAAGGCTTTCAGGACCTTGGGTGGTTGTGGGTGATTTTAATGTCACTCTGAATGCAGTTGATAGAAAAGGTAGAAATAACTACAGAAAAGAAATGGAAGAGTTTAGGGAGGTGATTAATGACTTGGAACTGATTGATAGTCATTTACATGGTAGGAAATTTACTTGGACTAATAAAAGAAGAGCTTCCTCTATGGCTAGATTGGATAAAGTTTTCTTTAACTCTGAATGGGAAGATAAGTTTCCATTTTCTAAGCAACAAGATATCTGCAGTCAGTTATCTGATCATGCGCCCATTTGTTTTGATTGTGGGGATAATCAACAGTTTGTCAAAAAATTCAGATTTGAGAAGATTTGGTTACAATCTGATGATTTTAAAAAGAGGGTACCTGTTTGGTGGAATTGTGCACCTAAAAGTGCATCTGCAGCAAAAAATATTGTTGGTAAGCTGAGATTTATGAGAAAATGTATTAAACAATGAGTTCAGTCTGACTTTTATAGTGTTAAAAAGAAGAAAAAGGTATTGTTTGATAATTTGTTGGAATGAGAGATTATAAAGGAAGATAGAAATTTGGAAGATGATGAATTAGTCAAAAAAAAAATGATATCTCCATTCAGTTGAATGAGATTTTAATTCAAGAAGAACAGATGTGGAAACAAAGATCAAAAGCACATTGGCTCAAGGAAGGTGATAATAATACTGTTTATTTTCATAAAATAGCTAATGGCAGGAAAAGAAATAATCTGATTTCTTCAATTACAGTGAATGATATAGAGGTCAGTTCTGAAGAAGGTATTGCTCAGATTTTTTCTAATCATTATAATCAGATTTTTGGTCAGAATGAACCTTTTAGATGTCAGCTGGATTGGAATAAGCTGTTTCCCTTGGAAGATTGGGGTTCTAATGAATTAGAAAATCCTTTTTCTGAGGAGGAAGTTCATAAAGCTATTTGTGATATGAATGGTGATAAATCTCCTGGCCCAGATGGTTTTTCTGCCTTGTTCTATCAAGTTTTTTGGGAAACAGTGAAAAATGATATTATGAAGCTGTTTGTGGAGTTTTATGAAGGTAAATTGGAAATAAATAGGCTCAATTATGCTCATATTGTGCTTATTCCAAAGAAAAATGAAGCTTCCTTGGTTAATGACTACAGACCTATCAGCCTTTTAAATGTGATTTACAAATTGATTACTAAAGTCTTGACTAATAGGTTGAATCCTAAGCTTAAAAAGCTTATTGATCCTGTCCAATCTGGTTTTATTAAAAACAGATTTTTGATGGATGTGGTGTTAGCAGCTTAGGAAATTATTAATGATTGTTTTCATAATGACAGAAAAGGAGGGATTTTATTAAAATTAGACTTTGTTAAGGCATATGACATGTTAGACTGGGATTTCATCTTGGAGGTTATGAAAGCCAAAAAATTTGGAGCTAAGTGGCTAAATTGGATTAATATGTGTTTAAGAGGAGGCATGTCTGCTATTGATATAAATGGTAAAATTAGGAGTTGGATTATGTCAAAGAGAGGGGTTCGTCAAGGAGACCAATTATCTCCTCTTTTATTTGTTTTGGCAGCTGATTCCTTTACTAGGATGATGAGTTTAGCTGTTGATTCTCTTCTTATTGAAGGTTTAGGTCCAATTAATATGCCTCATAAAATCTGTTGTTTACAATATGCAGACGATACCTTGATCTTTTGCAAAAATAAAAAAGAGCAGTTGACAGTGCTAAAAATGATTCTATACTGTTTTGAACTTACTTCTGGACTTAAAATATGTTTTAACAAGAGTATACTCATTGCTCTTGAGGACAATGACTCTTTGTAACAGAATTTAGCTGTTATGTTAAATTGTAAAAGTGGGAATTTTCCCATTACTTATCTTGGAGTTCCTTTGAGACCTGGAAAGTTAAAAAAAGCAGATTGGTCTCCTTTGATTGAGAAATTTGAAAGAAGGTTAGCTTTATGGAAAGGAAAAACTTTGTCAAGAGGGGGGAGATTAGTTTTGGTGAATTTTGTTCTCTCTTCTATGCCAATTTTTTGGCTATCCTTCTTTTTATTTCCTATGTGGCTCATAGAAAAAATTGATAAAATGAGGAGAAGATTTTTGTGGACTGGTTCTCTTGATCATAAAGGCTCCTCTAATTTGGTTAAATGGGAGGAGGTTTGTAGACCTAAGCAGTATGGGGGTTTGGGGATTGTAAATTTAAAAATCATGAATAAAGCTTTGTTGGGGAAATGGTGTTGGAAATGGTTTGATAGTAAATTGGAAATATGGAAGCAAATTAGTTTTTACAAATACTTTGAGAGGAAAAATTGGACAGAATTTTTTCATTCTGGTAGAAACATTTTAACACAGTTTTGGAGGAATTGTTTTGATAATATTGGTAGCTTTTTATGCAGCACTCTTGTGGATGTGGGAAAAGGAGATCGAACATTATTTTGGCTTGATAAATGGGTAGGATCTTTTACCCTTGCTTCGGTTTATCCCTCTCTTTTTAATATCACTTCTTTTCCTTTTGCATCTATTAGTAGTGTGAGAAAGAAGGTTAATAATGAATGGATTTGGAATACACAGTTTAGTAGACAACTGACTGGAAATTATGTTTTCCAATACCTCAAGTTGGTGAATGATATCAGAGACTGTAATTTTGAACAAAGGGAGGACAGGAGAAAATGGATTTGGGATACTAAAGACAATTTTACAGTCAAATCCTACTATCATTTTCTTATTGATGGGGGTTTAAGATTTGATTGTGTAAATCTTTGGAAACTTCCTGTTCCTTTAAAAGTGAAATTTCTTGTGTGGCTGGCTTTAAGACAAGGGCTAAATACAAAAGATAAGCTAGAAAAGAAGGGTATTCATTTGGATTTAATGTGCTGTTTATGTTCCAAAGAGGAGGAAAATCACTTCCATTTATTTGTAGAATGTGAGTTTGTATACTCTACATGGAGATCTATTCAATATAAATTGAATATTGATAAGGATTTTAAGTTAAATTCCTTAAAAGATATTTGGATCAATTGGAATATGGATAAGGGAGCAAAATGGAATGTGGAAAGAGATGTTATTTTATGTTCTCTTATTTGGTGTATATGGCAGGAGCAAAATGACAGAATTTTTTCAAACAAGAAGAAGAGAGCTCTGGAGGTTTTGAACAAAGTTCTGATCTTTTCATCATTTTGGTTAGGTTCTAAGCCTTTATCAGCTCGAACTGCCAGACTTCAGGAGAGGAGAAAGAAGAAAGCTGTTGATGGACAGTCTACAGCTAGAAGGCTTGCGAACACAGTGATTCAACTGGAATGATTTCTTTCTTCAGATCTATCTTGTTTTGTTTTCTGATGGTTAAAACTATATACTTAGTTAAGATAGTCTAATATTTGGTAGTAGTAGTAGCTGATAGCTTTCTTATTCATGCTGGGGATGGATTATACTGTTGTGGTAGAGCAGGAGTATGGTTTTGGCTTTATCTGTAGGGGAACAAGAGTTTTTCTTTTGGTTTGTAATTTTTGATTGAACTCAAGTGCACATTCTTTTTGGTTGGGAATGTGTATCTTCATGTATCAGCCAATTTTTGTTTAATTTAGTTGGCTGGATTACTGTTATGATTAACAGTAATCCATCTTTTCTCTCAAAATTACCATTGTCCTTGAATTTTAAGAAGAGTTCACTTTTGCGGTATCCAAAAGGTGTCTAGAATTCCTTGGCCCCTGTACTTTGATGGTGTCATTATAATACCCGAGGGAAAATATTGCTAACAGAACCAAAATCAAAGTATGAACTTAAAAACTGAGTCACTCCGGATACCAACGAAGGAAAAAGAGAGATCAAGTGAAGAGCAATTACGAGATGTGTGGCCCCGTGGAAGCACCTGGCAAGTGCCGACGACTACATAGCTGGAGGGACAGATCAGTGTTCCATAAGCCAACATAAAAACTTATCCAAATGCAGCGTAAGTACTATATGCTGTCTAAAAAAGAGAATAAATTAGATTAAATCTGAAATTAAAAGAGTTAGAACACCAGGCCTGAACGGGTGCAGTCGTGATTCACTATCCTAGAAGATAGAGGACCCACCTATCGCCCTGGCGCAGTCGATCCTCTTTCCCCTAGTGGTAAAAGCCCCCGGAAACGGCCGGCCTCCGTACTCTCGAGCGAAAGCACAGAGCTTCTGCTCAGATGAAGAAGGTTGCCCATAATAATAATAACACTTAAGTATATAGTAGCAGAAAAACCCATGAGAATTATCTCTCTATTTTTTTTTCAATTTTTACTCCACTGTTTTCTTTCTTTACCGTGAGATGAGAGGAGAGAGAGTAGGTAGAGAAAATGAATGTATCATTATGAGATGATTGAGAGAGTTTATATAGGGAGAGAAACAGAACGGATAGTGGAGAGGGTTAAGGAGAAATATGGGGTTAGTTAGAGATTTAAGAGGATTAGATTAAGTCAATTTGACTTTTTCAAAAAAATATCCAACAGTCCCCCCTAAAAGGCAATGTTGACTGAAAACACAAAATCAATAAGTAAATCAATAAAACACAAAACAAATATAGGTTAGGCAACCTTTCGTATCGTGAATTCGGAAAAGGTAGCTTCCGGCTTTGAACCTTTTCTTAGTGAGTTCATCGCCACCTGAGGGACATAATGGACTAGGCCTTGAATTAGGCCCCTTGAATCAAGTATTGATGGAAACACACACAATACGCTTTATCTATTGAGCAAAGAGGGTTGAGCGTTAAAGGCCATGCTCACAATAACCGACTCATGAGAGTTTCTAAGGGTTAGCCCAGCCCCCCCAACCGTGGCCATCACGGTTCCTCTCAAGTAGGTAAGTCCTCCAAGGGTACTACAGCTGGATATCATACCCTCTGTAATACACGCGTTGGACTTATTAAGAGTAAAACTCAGCCTAACCAGCTATATCATCAGAGCATCATCACCATAGAGAAGGGGTAGCAGCACATGCTACATAATGATATATAAATATATCCAGGTCGATGCTCCACACGAGTGTCACTAATCCAGCTTGTTACTACCACATTGAATCAACATTGGGACTACGTCTCCAAATAGAGGTTGGATTACCGCCGTTAGTGACCTCATCTATGGGCTTAACCCCATCTCCCTCGATGAATCCAGAACCACACTCCTGGATAATCCCTTAGTTAAAGGGTCAGCAAGATTTTTCTCAGACTTTACAAAGTCTAAGATCACAACTTTGCCTAGCAGGCGTTGTACAGATTTATATCTTATTTGAATATGTCTGTTTAATTTTTTATTCACATGCACTTGTTTTAGAAGCTCTATGGTCGATCTAGAATCAGAATGAATGGAAATTAGAGGAGAAGGTTTAGGGACCAAAGGAAGTTCAGAAAGAAGATCTTTTAACCATTCTGTTTCTGTACAAGTGGTATCAAGAGCAATCAGCTCAAATTCCATGGTGCTCCTGGCAATTACTGTTTGCATACAGGATTTCCAGGATATAGCAGCACCACCAAAAAGAAAAATATATCCAGATGTGGACTTTACACTGTTAGAATCTGTGACCCAATTAGCGTCACTATACCCTTCAATAGCATCAGGGTATCCAGTGTAAGTTAAACAATAGTCCACTGACTAATGATCTAGATTAGGGTTATTGGTATACCGACTCAGTCTCCCTACAACATAAGCTATATCGGGTCTGGTTCGGTTATATATGTATAGAAGAGATCCAATCATCTGAGAATATTTCAGCTGGGATACAGGCTCACCTTCATTCTTCTTTAAGGATATAGAAGAATCATAAGGTGTGGAAACATGTTTAGTGTTATGATAGTTGAATTTGATCAGCATTTTCTCAATACTGTGAAAAAGACTTAAAGATATTCCTCTAGTATCTCTAGAGATTTTCATTCTAAGTATCATATCAGCAAGACCTAAGTCTTTCATGTCAAAGTTCTTGGAAAGATAATCCTTAATCTTTAAAATTAATTCAAGAGTGGTTCCAAAGATAAGGATATCATCAACATAGAGACAGAGGATGACATAGTCATTGTTTATCACTTTAGTGTAAACACACTTGTCGTGTTCATTCACAGTGAAACCATATTGCGCAATGACTTTGTCAAATTTCTGATGCCATTGTTTGGGAGCTTGTTTAAGACCATACAAAGATTTAACAAGTTTACAGACTTTGTTTTCCTGGTCCTTGGCAATGAACCTTCAGGTTGGTGCATATAGATCTCTTCATCTAAATCACCATTCAGGAAAGCAGTCTTGACATCCATCTGATGTATGATCAGCTTATGAATAGAAGCAAATGCTAATAATACTAGAATAGTTGAGATTCGGGCTACAGGAGAATAGGTATCAAAGTAATCAATGCCCTTTTGTTGAGTATAGCCTTTAGCTACTAATCTAGCTTTAAATTTATCTATGGAACCATCAGCTCTAAGTTTCTTCTTGAATATCCACTTACAACCTACAGGTTTACAGCCTGGAGGTAAGTCGGTGAGTATCCAAGTATGGTTTTCCATGATAGATTTAATCTCATTATCAATGGCTTCTTTCCAGAAAGAAGATTCAGGTGAATCCATTGCTTCTTGGAATGAGCTTGGATCACCTTCAACAAGAAAGGTGAAGAAGTCTTCTCCAAAATCCCTTTGAATTCTACCTCTTTTGCTCCTTCGAGGTTCAATGTCAAAAGACTGAGAAGAACTAGATGATGGTAGATCAAAAGAAAAAGATGTTCTAGGATTTTCTGAGATTTTGGATTTGAACGGAAAGATGTTTTCAAAATAAACTACATCTCTAGCTTTATGCCCTGTTTGGATGGAGGGTAGAGAGGGGGAGGGGAAGAGAAATGCGGCTTTCAACTTGTTTGGGAGTTTTTTTAAGGAGGGTAGAGAGGGGGAAGGAAGGGGAACGGAGGGTAAAATTGCTTGGTTTTCTTTCCCCCCCCGATTTGGGCGGTAGAGGAGGGTAAATGAGGGTAAAGGGGTGTAATGACATTCTTAACCCCATCAAAACAAATAAAAGGGCTGATGTGTTATTAGTATAAAGTCATTTATGTAAATTTACATATATTTACTTCCTTTCACCTTCATTCACCTTACTCAACTCCCAAACAACATATTATAATTCTCTTCCCTTCCCTTTCCTTCCCTTCCCGTTGTTTACCTTTCCTTCCCTTCCCTTAGTAAACTCCCAAACACACCATTAATGATAGTATTGTTAGATATGTCACTAATTTCAGAGTTAATGACTAGAAATCTATTAACATTGCTGTCTAGTGCATATCCAATAAAAGCAGCATCAACAGTCTTAGAATTAATTTTCCTCTTCTTAGGTTCGGGAATAGCTACCTTAGCCAAGCAACCCTAAACCCGGAAGAAGTGCAGACTAGGAGATCTCCCCTTCCAATGTTCATAAGGAGTTATATCAGAATATTTCTGGGCAACCCTATTGAGAATGAAGCAAGCAGAAAGGAGATCTTCACCCCAGAGATTTTCAGGTGCTCCTGAACTGAGTAACATACAGTTTGCCATGTCCATTAGGGTTCTGTTCTTTCGTTCAGCTACCCTGTTAGATTGTGGTGTATAGGGAGCAGTAACCTCATGAATAATACCATGTTCTTGGTAATATTCAGTCATATCAATTGAGGTATATTCCCCCGCACGATCAGATCTAAGAATCTTGATCTTCCTGTCAAGTTGGTTCTCAGATTCAGCTTTGTACACTTTAAACCTATCTAAGACTTTATCTTTGGTTCTGAGAAGATAAGTGTAACAATATCTGGAGTGATCGTCTATAAATGTCACAAAATATCTCCTACCCTCTCGGGTGAGAACTCGGTTCGAGTCACACACATTACTATGTATTAATTCGAGAGGTTCGGAGTTTCTAGTTATAGACTTGAATGGTTTTTTAGTGTGTTTTCCTTGAACACAAATCTCATATTTAGATGAGAGATCATGAGAATATTTAGGAATAAGATTCAATTTAATCATTCTCTGCAGGGTTTGGAAATTGACATGTCCAAGTCGTCCATGCCAAACATCACAAGACTCAACAATTTGTGCAATAGGAGACTCAGGAATTTTATTAGAACCGAAATTGATTACATTGAGCTTGAAAAGACCATTACAAGTAAAACATTTTCCTATGAATACATTGTTCTTTGTAATCACAAATTTATTGGATTCTTTTACAATCCTAAATCCAGCTCTAAGAAGAAGAGATTCACTGATCAGGTTGCGACGGAGAGAAGGAACATGATGAACGCCTTGCAGATTTAGAGCTTTCTCAGAGGTCATGGTGAGCTCTATGCACCCACTTCCCATTATTTGTTTGGTGGAGTCATCTGCTAAGCTTATGCTTCCTCCACGTGATTCCTGGTAAGTAGAAAACCAAAAGCGATCATTGCAAACATGGATATTAGCTCCGGAGTCTAAGTACCAATCAGTGAAAGAAGTAAGAGAATTCACAAGATAGGATGAAGAGGCTAACCTGAAGGAAGTTGGATTCTCTTCAATCACATTAACTTTGTTGGATCCATTTTCTTTAGGAGCAGGTTTGGCCGGTTCCTTCTTCCGAAAGAAACAGTTGGGAGCCAGGTGATTGGTTCTACCACAGACATAGCAGAACTTTCCATCAGACTTATGGCTTGAGGGATTAGAATTGGATTTGGAAGAAGATTTGTTGAAGGATTGCTGGTTTTTCTTGAATTTCTTTCCTTTGGGTTTGAAATTCCTAGATTTAGGCTTATCCTCTACCAAGTTCACTTTAGCTTTTGATTCAGTCTTAGTTTTGGAATTTTGCCTATGCTGGTCTTCAATACGAATAGCCTTGAGGGCTTCGGTTAATGTTAGATCTCCTTGCTTGTGTCGAAGATCTCCAGCAAATCTAGACCAGGAGGAAGGGAGTTTATCAATCAAACAGGAAACTATGAAGTCATCAGTAAAAGAGTTTCCTTTAGATTGAAGGTGACGAAGGAAATCTTGGAATTCATGGATTTGTTCATTAATGGGTTTGTCATCAACCATCATGAACTTATTGAAGGAGGAGGAGGTGAAACGCAGAATTCCGACATCATCATAGCCATATTCTGCTTCTAGAGCATTCCATAGGTCTTTAGCACTTTTGAACTCATAATATATATCGTAGAGGTTGTCCGAAAGTGCACTAAGAATCCTATGACAACAATGATAGTTGATCTCGTCTGGTTTCATAGAGCTAAAAAAGGAGCTAGCACCAGAACCATAAGTGGAAGGAGATGGTTCAGGTTGTGGACCATAAACAGGAGAATTGGTGGGTTAAGATCCACTGGATGAAGAATCGGGAGTATTAATGGCTGAAAGAAAACCTAGGGTTGTGAGCCAGTATCTCATCTGATTAGCCCACCGTTTGTAGTTAGCACCGATGAACTTCTCAGGTTTGACACTCTTAGAATGATCAGGGTTAGCCATAAGTCTAATTTGAGTTTACTAGTCTAGGTATTTGGAATCTGAATGGGAGAAAGATTTTGTCAAAATTACTAGATACTACCAAGGAGTATGACTTTGATTAATAATTGAAAAGAATATTGAAATTATAATAGTAATTAACAAATGAATAGAACAATATTCTATGTTTCTTTTCCTGTGAACAATAACTTTTTTTAACAGCAACTAATTAATGGACAAATGAATATTTGTAGTAACTATTTAAAAAAAACAGTAACAAACTTGTTTACAGGGAACAAAACGTTTTTTTAATAAAACTGATTTTCTGAGTTTTAAACAACAACAGATTAATGAACTAATCTAGTAAACATGAAAGGGATTTTTTCCCCCTGATGAACAGTATCCGATTTTTATTTTTATATTGAAACAAATTAAAGCAATTAATTAATGTATAAACAAATGAAGCAAATAGAAGTAATTACTTAACAATTAATCAGCAGGGAATCAATTTTTTTTCTTTTTAATTATAAAGGAACAGAAGCAAAACAGAGACAGGTTCGGGTGAACAGTAAACCGAACCTGATGAACAGTAATTTTTATAATTTTTCCCCTCACATTAACACAGAATTAACAAAGAAAATGTACTAAATAAAAGCAATTAATTTCATATTTAAATTAACAGCAATAAAATAACTCTTTCTTCTAGATTGCTGTCTAAAAAAGAGAATAAATTAGATTAAATCTGAAATTAAAAGAGTTAGAACACCAGGCCTGAACGGGTGCAGTCGTGATTCACTGCCCTAGAAGATAGAGGACCCGCCTATCGCCCTGGCGCAGTCGATCCTCTTCCCCCTAGCGGTAAAAGCCCCCAGAAATGGCCGGCCTCCGTACTCGGGCGAAAGCACAGAGCTTCTGCTCAGATGAAGAAGGTTGCCCAAAATAATAATAACACTTAAGTATATAGTAGCAGAAAAACCCGTGAGAATTATCTCTCTATTTTTTTTTCAATTTTTACTCCACTGTTTTCTTTCTTTACCGTGAGATGAGAGGAGAGAGAGTACGTAGAGAAAATGAATGTGTCATTATGAGATGATTGAGAGAGTTTATATAGGGAGAGAAACAGAACGGATAGTGGAGAGGGTTAAGGAGAAATATGGGGTTAGTTGGAGATTTAAGTGGATTAGATTAAGTCAATTTGACATTTTCAAAAAAGTATCCAACACTATATCCGGTAAAAGAACAAGGAACTAAATTTTGTTGAGGTGGTCCACGGATATGCAAGTACAAATTCGTTTCTTTTGGTAGGGAAGATAAAGGATTCATCCCAGGATGAGAACAGAATCAGTCTTCCAAAATTTCCCTGGTGCTTCTAGAATCGGTCGGGTCCCACCATGCTTCAATCCGTTTCTAGAGCTGTATCTTTGGTCGAAAGAACGTACTGGTGAAGTGCCTCCTTCTGTTATCATCATTGACTCATATTGCTCCTTTGCTCGGCGGGCAGCTGGTCCTAAGACCACTTCTTCCTCGAAGTTTTCCCGCAACTCTTTTTCTTTGAACACCAAGTGAGGGGGATAAAGAATAATATAATCTTTTACATTAATTTTCCCATCATTATAGTGCAGCGCTTCAAAGAATTCGATTGCAACCGTTTCTTTTTCTTTTTTAAGATCATACTCCTCGTTGAAAGGAACATGTTTGACGTGGGGCTCTCTTACCAATGGGTCGAGCCTCCAAATCTAGTAGGAAGGATATTATTCGAGTAAATTACGTTCTTCCCATATCGCCCATATGGTGAACTCGAATACTCTTTGAAATTTTCCTATTTCTTAAAGTGCCTGACTGCATATATCAGGAATGAATAATTTATATTCTTCTGGTCTAGTTTTGTCAAGATATAATTTATGTACTACGCCTTTTTAGATATATTCTTTACGAGAGGGTATGAGCTCAAAACTGGCTAGTACCCTTAATCGATCATATTGATTTAATATGACCTATGAAGCTGACTTGAAAAATGAATTTATTTCATCGTCTATCGGCTTTTCAAAGTAAGATAGCATTGCCTGATCATCTATCAGGTTGCGTTGATAACTGTCAAGCATGTCTTTTAATTTTCTTTGCGCCTGATATTTTAAAATATCAAACTTAAAATAATTGACTAGTTCGACAAAGTCATCAATTTTGGTAACTGACAGATCATTGATTTCAATTTTTCTTAGAATTGATCTCAGATTTCTAGAGCTTGAACCCAAAGAATATTGCATTTGTTCTTTTTGATTTCTCATTGCCTTTGACATTGTCAAGGTTGATTTGCTTATGAGGTTTTCCATGATTCTTTTGCACCTATGGTACCCTTTTTCAAGGTCATGAATCGTATGATTCTTTTCATTGATAATTTTTTCTAATGCTGATAGACAAGCATTAGTATTTGAAAGCATCCTAATGCCACTAGGAAAGAATCCTAGAGGGGAAGGGGGTTAGGGGGGGGGGGTGGTGAATAGGGTTTATGCTAATTTAATCCGATTTTATACCAAATCAAAACTAATTAATAAGTTATCCTAGCAAATAAGATATGCAATGAATTATTAGCAAGGATATGCAATATAAACAAGGGTAAACAAAATAGTGGACAACATAAACAAAGAGCCAAAGACTAAAAATATGAACAAAAAGAGTGCACAAATGCAAACTCAAACAAGCAATATGATCACGGAGTTCGGACCTTCCGTCTTACGTCTCCGCTCCCCACTCCCGGGGAGAAATCCACTATCATATTTAGGTTTTCTACGATCACCCGAATAACGTTTACACCTCACACACCGTTTTCTAGTTCACCGAAAACTCTACAAGACACTCATAATGTACATACACAAACTATAACTTCAAGTGTTGGTCCTTACATATCGCCTCCCTTAAGTGCTCAGTTTTACTACCTCTCTCTAGGCTTTACTGCTGACGTCACTCCTCTTGGTATCGACTACGTCCTCACCGCACACTCCTCTCGGTATAAATGTGTATTACAAAGTGATACTCTCGCAATAAGGCTCATTTAATAGATTTGTTCTCTAATTATAAATAAGAACACAATGAAGCTCACTCTCACAATATCATTCACCACAACCCACAAATATAATGTATGTAATCCTAAAAGCTCAATAGGGATGTGTGCGCGATAAATGAGTATAAATAAAATCTAACTCAAAAAGAACTAGGAATAAAATTGATATGAAATTCAAGAATAAAAATGCTAGGTAATGAGTTAGGGAAACTTCTCTATAAACACAAAGAGTGGATGATGAGATATTGAGGATGAATTCCTCAACCAAAGATGTAAGCTCCTCTTTGTGAAAACCAAACTCCAAACTTAAAATAAACTAAATCAAACTTTTAAACTCTTTTAAAACTCTCTTGGGTGGTTGGAAATAGTTAATGCAAAAGGGTATTTATAGGATTGAAGAAACCAGCCTAAGAATCTAATAAAAACACTTAAAAGTATTAAAATAATCAAAGCTGTAAACTAGTCATTACTGTGCAAAGGCTAACTTGGCGGTCGACCGTAGTGCCAAGGCCGATCGACCGTGAAAGGCTGAAAAACAGAAAAATTCTCTGGACAATTCACGGTCGACCACCATGACCACTCCGGTCGACCGCGGACAGATATATGACATGCACAGTTTTAAAACAAAACTGCTGATTTTTAAACTACCTTTAAAAATAGCAAATAAATTCAGAAAAATATAAAACTTTGGATAATGCTTGTAAACATGAAAATGAACAAGTTACAAAAATTGATTTTCAAATAGCAGTTCTTATTTGTGAAATATCATTATTCTGCAAAATCGGTTAAAATGCGAAATATTGAAATACATGATTTTGACAAAATGACTTAAACAAAGCTTTGAAATACTTTAGAATGGATTTATAGATTTATAAAATTTATAAAAATAGTGTGAATAAGTCTTCAATCCATAAACATAATATTTATCCATAAACATAATATTTTGCAAATTCAATAGAATATGAAACTCGTAAATGTGAAAATGAAGATATATATTGTTTCATATCTATATAACTAAACCAAAACATATATGTATATATATAACTATATACAAAACCAAAACATGTATGTGTGTGTAAATTTGAGCTTATAGAATTAGCACACATTATATGTGCCAAGATTGAATCTTCTGAAGCTTGAATTTGATTGATTGACTTGATTTGCATAGACTTCAATATCATTGTAGCTCATTTTCATGTGTATACTAAACAACACAAAACAAAATACTAAAAACAATATTAGTCATAATTTATTTGTTAAATCATCATCAAAACAAGAAGGCCAATAATATTTGGAGTGAAAACTCGCATTTCTTGTAGTTTCTTTCAAAGATTATTTTCTGCATTGTAGTCTTCTTCAGGTAAATTGGTATTATACCAATTTTTGACTATAATGACCTTGAGTTGCAGAGGTCTTTTCTAATGTCCCTAAGGAGCATTAGGCTTCTTGCTCCAAGCTATTTTTTCTTCTACTTCATTATAACCTTCCATGCCCATATTTCCTAGAGAAGTAATGAATTAGATAATAATTTCAATATCTTGTTCTCTAGTATCCGTATTTATATATTTATTGAGAATTTTACATATTTATAATATTAGGAGTGTTTCATCCATACATTTCTCCTTTACCTCATCTTGAGGGGGAGTAGGTGTCATGCCTTTATCCAGAGGCTTATTAGACGAAGAACTATCCATGTCTGGAGAAGAAATCAGCACCAATATTAGTAAATTCAATAATATATCAAACTTTATAAATATAATTTTCTAATTCCATGGACCATCTGATTTTGCACACGTTCTTCTCAATTAATGAATTTGTCTTCTTTTTGAAAAACTAAGCTACAACTTGATTATCTGTTTCAATAATGAACTCAGATGATAATAAAAGCATTATTAGAGGAGAATTTGTTCCTTTTTACAGAAGGCAATGCAAAAATCATCAAGTCATTACGTTCTTT
Organism: Asparagus kiusianus; assembly: GCA_022839385.1. Taxonomy (NCBI): domain Eukaryota; kingdom Viridiplantae; phylum Streptophyta; class Magnoliopsida; order Asparagales; family Asparagaceae; genus Asparagus; species Asparagus kiusianus. The sequence continues at coordinate 702,410 of BQKN01001032.1, forward strand.
AATGCAAAGGTAAATGAGGATGACTCAAAAAGTCATCAATCTCCCTGTTAGCTTTGAAACCGTTGATAAGAGGGAAATTCCTATAATACTTTCTGCTTGTGTCACTAAAAGTGATCATATGGAAAATATTATTATTGGAAATAATAACATACATTGTTGGTTTCCTATTACCATCAATAAATGTGTTATTAAAATCAAATTTCTTCCTGACCAAAAGAAATTTTCTATTCCTAAAATTCCCTTCATAATTCAAATCGAGAAAGGTTTTACCCTCACTCTCACAGCACAGCGTGGTGATAATAAAAACCTACCTCTACAAAACGAAATCAAACAACTTAATTATAATATTCCAGTTGATAATGATTTTGCAAAAACTATTCATACAAAACGTTATCACCATTATATAGTGATAGCACATTGTTACATTTTGGAAAAAAGCCCCTACATATTGTACAATCCAGTTAAAGGATGAGTACAAAGAGAAAAATATCAGGGTTAATTCCATAGCGGCTAACCTTGAGTGAGTTTGACTCAAAAAACAGAGCTCTTCAAACTCAACCTAATTCAAAAAACAAAATCAAATCATTCTTCTCTTGCTTTCATTGTAAGAAATCATGCTGAGCAAATGAGGAGAAAAGCAAGGATGGTCATTAACTATAAAAAGGTTAATGAAGCCACCAAATTTGATGGATTCTTCATACCTCATAGCGAATTGCTATTACATAGCATCCGAGATGCCAGATGGTTTAACAAATTTGAAGCACAATCTGGATTCTGGCAAATAAAAATAAAAGACGAAGAAAGCAAAAAAGCTAACGACATTCAGCTGTCCCAATGGAGGATATTATGAATAGAACATTATGCCATTTGGACTAAAAAATGCTCCACATGAAATTACCTTAGAGGGGGAAGGCTGGGTGAATAGGGTATATGCTAATCTAATCCAAGATTAATGCCAAATTAAAACTTATTAACAATATCCTAGCAATTATGATATACAACAAGATATATGAGCAAGGATATGCAATTAAACTAAGGGCGATATAAACATGAGACAATGATGATATAGAGTATAATAAACAATGAGCACAAATAATATGTCAAGGCAAACTCAAACACACAATGTGATCACGGAGTTTGGTCAGTCCCGACCTACGTCTTCGTTCTCCACTCTCGAGGAGAATCTCTACTATCACAACTTGTTTTTAACGTTCACTGAAAACATTTACAACTCACACAATCGATTTTCTAGCTCACTAAAAACTTTCACAACTCACACAATTGTAATCACATAATACATCCTCTAAGTGTTGGCCTGGCCCGTGTCGACTTCCTTAAGTGCTTGGATTTACTACCTCTCCCAAGGCATTAAACCGACACCACTCCTCTTAGAATCGACCTTGTCTCTCACCACACACTCCTTTCGGTGTACTTATGTATTACAATGTGATCTCATAAATTAAGCACAAATAAAAGTGTTTGTTCTCTAAACAAGATGAGAACTTAATTAATCTCACTCTCAATGTAATTCTCACAACTCAAATATACAATAAGTGAAAATACTAAAAACTTAAGTGAGTTGCATGTGTGAACAATGAATATAATAAAATGCAAACTCAATATAAAAACTAGCTTAATGAAATTGATAGTTAACAAATAAATATATAAAGCTAGAATTGAGTTAGCAAAAACTTCGCTGCAGCAAGAGTGATGGAGATGAGAAATTAAAGCCCAAACAAGAATGAATAATCTCATCTTCCTCTTGTGAAAACCACTTCATAGAAAAACTTAAAAAAACAAACTCAGAACACCCTTAAACTCTTGTAAACTTAAAAAAACAAACTCAAAACACCCTTAAACTCTTGTAAACTTGTTTTTAAAACTTTCTTAGATAAGTTCAGAAGTTGGAAGCCAATGGGCATATATAGGATCACAAAATAAAACCCAAAAATCACACAAGCTAATAAACTAGTCATTACAGTGCCATTAGTCGATTGATACTGCTCATCAGTCAACTGATGAGCTGATCGTTATAGGCCGCTCATCCGCTATCGGTCGAGTGATGAACTCATCAGTCGACTGATAACCTACTTCGGTCGACTACTGGTTCATCAGTCGACTGAGCAGAAACTTCTACTTTTCTAGCGTGTTTCATCGGTCAACTGACACTGTTCATTAGTCGACTGATAACGTTCATAGGGATGAGTATGAATAGTAAAATGAATTTTAAACTCCTTTTAAAAATACCAAATAAATTCCAAAATTTTTAAAATTTGGGAAATGTTTATAAACATGAAAAAAATATGTTACAAAAGGAAATTTTCAATTTGTATTTCCCATTTGTGAAAACTCATCATTTTATAAAATTAATCAAAATACGAAATCTCAAAAACACATGATTTTAACAAAATGATTTCAAACAAGTCTCAAACATCTTTTAAATAGATTAATAGACTTTATAAAATATGTAAAATGATATAATTGAGTCTTTAATCCTTAAAACACATATTTTGCAAACTTGCAAAAATATGAAAACGGTAAGCATGATTTCAAAACTGAGATGATCAATATGAAACGTGTATGTGTATATATTTGAGCTTTAAACATAAACACATAAAGCAAACTCCTAAACTTAAAATATACCCAAGCTAATAATCTCTAGTTAAAGCTCGATCTTGGTTGCGGATGAAGCTTGAATTTGTACTTGACTTGAAATGGAAAGCTTTGTTCCGATTTTCCTTCCATCCTCCAATGGATATGATCGTGTATGCACAATTCCATCCAACCTCTAACATTGATATTTGTTTAGAATACCTAATAAACAAATACAAACACTAGATAAACAATGTTAGTGATTGTTTGTAAATCATCAAAATAAGATTAGACCGTAGGCTTATAAATATGAGACCTAACAATCTTCCTCTTTTTTATAATGATAAATAATCTACACAAAAAGATATATAATATGCATGATATCAAATGAATATACAAATTATGATCCCCATGCATAAAACTAATAGGAAGTAATAAAAGAAATACTCACAATATACTTGTTTCTCCCCCTTTGTCAACATTAAAATAAGGAAAACAATAAGGATAAAGAGAGTAAAAGCTCCCACTACATATAAACACAAGTGAGTATAAAACAAAATATAGAAAGAGATAAGGAATGCTCCCCTATTAAAAAAATCTTAAAGCATAAAAAATAATAAGGCACATATGTGAGTAACCATAGATATAAATAAAAATATCTTTATCCTAACTCACATCCAAAATGATAAAGAAACACATATAGATATATCATTATGAAAATAGTGTCTCAATACTTATATATA
>BQKN01001032.1:705844-731516 GCA_022839385.1 Asparagus kiusianus
ATATATATATATATATATATATATATATATATATATCATTAAATCAAATGAATGGAAAATCATGAGAAGCATGAAAATCATGAGAATCATGAAAGTCTAAATAAAAATCAAAACAATCAAATGAAATCATGAATCATGATCTAAACCATAATAACATTAAAACATGCTTAATATACAAATCATCATTTTTGAAAAATAAGTGATCAAACAACTAGTAATGGTCAAAATATTTATATATTCTATCCACAAAGGTCGAAAGAATTATGCTTATGACAAAACAAATGAGTATGAACAATATTATTTTTGACAAGAAAAACAATCATGCCAAGCTCTTGGAGCTTGTTTCAATCCATATAGAAACATTTTACACCTGGTAAACATGATTTAGAAATAAATACCCAATAAATATGGGGGGTTGCTCAAACACAAACCTCTCATCAAAATCAAAGCTAATAAAAATGAAAAAAAAAGTATTGACATAAAATTTCATTTTTAATTTCAAAAATTTCAAAACACGTTTTTCAAAAACAAGAAATGAAAATGAAAATGCTAAAATGTGTTTTGAAATCAAACATGCTAAGGTACCTAATTACTCTTGGTACTAAAGAGTTAAGGGATATGATCCCTGTTAATAAAGCTCAAAACCCTAGGGTTATGATCCTATTTGGGTGCATTTAGTGCATTAGTCTGGTCATAACAATAATTACTCAAATGACTCTTCTGATTGTAATAAATGCAATGGAACATGCGCATTTGTTTATGATGACCATATGAGTGTGCATGAGAAACATTTATAAATAAAGATGGTCTTTTAAAATTACTTTGTAAATGTAAAATATTTTGAAACAAGGTTGGTCTTATTGAAATATTTTGCAATTTAGAATCTTTTCGTAAATCAAAACAAAACTTTGCTAAATGACCAACTCTACCATAAAAATTATATTTATACACATTAACATGCTTATGATGACTATTTGGTGCATGTGAATGTGTATGACATGATGAAACTTTATGAGATGCACAAGGAGCATAAACATTCTTAGGTTTGTTTGCATCATAGCAAAATTTAGCTAAATGGCATTTACGATCGTAAATAGTATACTTATAAATTTTGTTATATATGCGTGCATAATGTATGGATAATTTAGAAGTATTGGTACAAGACTTAGCACACATATTCATAAGCTTCTTATGATTATCAATGCATGTTTTTAATGTTGAATCTAAAGATGATATGCGATTCTTAACATGATTCAACTCATTTATTTGTACAAATGCATTGTTATTAGAAGTAGAACATGTATGATCCTTTTTAAATGAATCAAATTTATTTTTAATTGTTTTTTACTTCTTTTATGGCATTATTTTTCTCATGAGTTATACTAGCAACATTTGAGATTAAAGAATCATGATCCAATTTTAATTTTTTATTGTTTTCTTTTAGTATCACATTCTCTTTGGAAATTAAATCACACTTAGATGCTAGCAATTCATGATCGGATTTTAACTCTACATGTTTTCTTTTCAAGTCAATAAAATTTTTATGCAACTTTGTGTAGGCATGCATTAACCTATCATATGCACATGTGATTTCTCTAATAAATAATTCACTTTCGGATTCTGAATCACATACCTCACTAGGGCTATCGTCTAGCAGTCATGTGCATTGTTCGCGTTGGAAATTGATTTATTCATTATCATCGAATCTATTATAACTTTAGTCGTTACAATAAACTCAAATAAATAAAAAGTTAATCTTTTTATAAGATCTTCTTACACAATGAAAATATAAAGATTACAATTCCTTCAAACAACACACAACAATAGTTTATCTCCTGTTGCTTGCAAGGGGACTTTGCTTATGCCAGGGACATGTTAGTCCGTAGACCATCGCGGATCAGATCCAATTGATAAAAAAAGTATTCAAAGATCTTACTTCACAAAAAAAGTAATCGCAAAAGTGATAATCTCGACCAAGTGAGATTACGACTCTTCTCAAGATCAAAACCAAGTTTGATCCGGATGAAAGGAGGTATGGGTCTCAGATCTCTTGAAATTAACTTTTTATGCATAGGAAATCGCCAAGATCTAGCTAACCCTCTCTAAAATTCACGACTCTTGGCTCTGCAATTCGACAGCACCTTGCCCTCTTTGATTATAACTTGCCCCTTGTGAAAGAATATCCTAGGCTCGTATTTTTAGGGCTTCGGATACAGGATATTTGGATAAGAATAAAGGATTTGGCTATATCCTCAGTTAACAACGGCCTAACCATGTGTAGAGGTGATATCAAGTCAGTTGGGAACCTCAGAAACAGATAAATATCGTAAAAACTACTTAAAAACCGTCAAAAGCATGTTTTGGCTCAAACCTGCGCGAGCCACCATTTGGTGGCTCGCACTTATGTGAGCCACCATTCAGTGGCTCAGCCCTTGGGCCGAGCTACTGGCTTTGGCCGGTTTGTTTGGTTTGAGCTTGTTTCACCCTTTACGCGCATTCTGTCGTTTTGTTGACTTGTACACTTCACCGATTCGCTTCATGCGTTTCGTTAACTTGGAGGTGTCTGATGAGCATGTTGGTCACTTAGAGCTAGCCGATGAGTGTGGGGCCACTTGACGGTGGCCAGTGAGCACATGGGCCACTTGGAGCTAGCCAATGAGCGTGCGGGCTACTTAGCGGTGGTCGGTGAGCACACGGGCTACTTGGCGCTGGTTAATGAGTGTGCGGGCCACTTAGTGGTGGTCGGTGAGCTCACGGACCACTTGGTTTGCCATTCTGGTGGCTGATGAGTGTGCGGGCCACTTGGCGGTGGCCGGTGAGCACGCGAGCCACTTGGAGCTGGCTGATGAGTACACGGCCTACTTGGTGGTGGCTGGTGAGCACACGGGCCACTTGGCGTTGGCTGATAAGTGCGCGGACCACTTGAAGGTGGCCGGTGAGCGCACGGACCACTTGGTTTGCCATTCTGGTGGCCGATGAGCATGGGGCCACTTTGTGGTGGTCGGTGAGTATGCGAGCCATTTGGAGCTAGCTGATGAGTGTGCGGGCCTCTTGGCGATAGTCGGTGAACACACAGGCCACTTGGTGGTGGCCGGTGAGTGTGCGGACTACATGGAGGTGGCCGGTGAGCGCACAGACCACTTGGTTTGCCATTCTGGTGGCCGATGAGCGTGCAGGCCCCTTGGCGGTAGTCAGTGAGCATGTGTGCCACTTGGAGGTGGCCGGTGAGCACATGAGCCACTTGACGGTAGCCGGTGAGTGCGTAGACCACTTGGAGGTGGCCGGTGAGCGCACAGACCACTTGGTTTGCTATTTTGGTGGCTGATGAACTTGCGGGTCACTTGACGGTTGTCGGTGAGCACGCGGGCCACTTGGCGGTGGCTGGTGAGCACGCGGACCACTTGGTGGTGGCTATCTCACTAGCTTGTTGCTACGTCATTAATGGTTCACTGATTCGCTTCATGCGCTTGTTGGCGTCAGATAATCCTCTTGACTCGGATAATGATGTTCGTCGTCTTTTCTTCATCTAGAGCTGTGTATGGACACCTATATGTATTTTTAGATAACTATAGATACCCCCTCCAAAGTATTTCATACTTATTATGTTATAGAGGAGTCTGGAATGCTTTGGATAAGATAGGCCCTGTCCTTAATCTCGTAGAAGGACCTATGAACCACTTCAATTCTTAACTTCTTTAGACTTCAGTCTATTTAGTATTTTGTCGAATAGATAAAGTTCTTCCAGCGTTGCATTTATCGTCTGACCGTTGTTGAAGTCTTAAACTGAAGTTGGTGTGTAAGTTTCTGAACTTAGCTCGTGTCATTGAGTTAACTTTGAACTGATCATCTTTGTTGGGAGTTTGTATCTGAATAAGACTAAACTTCCTGGAATCATCCTTTAACCTATAATTTTTCTTAGCCTTATTTTGGCAAAGTCTTCAGCACGCCGACTGGCGTTGACCTTAATTTACAACGCATTGACCGGAGTTAAATTTCATTTGCAACATGTTAATCAGCGTTAATACAGTTTAAGCTCTTAAGGTGTTGGAGCATGACGATCTTAAATGTTGGGGCTGTAGGACTAACTGTTAAAGCTGATTCATCTGCATGTGTGGATCTTATCCTGAAGTTGTCGGATCCTTAAGTCATGAGACCACTAATGGAGCTGGTGCATCATGACTCTCACATTTATACGATTTTTGACAAACCCTTAGCCATCAACGAGTTTGATGAGCCTTTACCGACTACTGTTTGAGTCGGGTTAGCATGCGAATTGTTTAAGTCCGTTTAACGTTGTGCTAAAAGAGTTAACTTTTAGTGCTACGATATTGAATACGTAGACTTTATCTTTCTCATGGGAATAGACTACCCGGCTGCATGTATCAGATGCAGACTTAGGATTTTTAGCAAACCCTCAGCCATCAACGGATTTGATGTGCTTTTACTGATTATTATTTGAATCAGGCTTGCATGCAGATTGTTTAAGTCCATTCTACATGTAAAGTTATGCTAAGAGAGTTAACTCTTTTAGTGCTACGATATTGAATATATAGACTTTACCTTTCTCACGGGAATAGACTACCCAGCTACATGCATCAGATACAGACTTAGGATTTTTGGCAAATACTCAGCCATCAACGGATTTGACGTGCCTTTACCTATTACCATTTGAATCGGGCTTGCATGTAGATTGTTTAAGTTCGTTCTGCATGTAACGTTGTGCTAAGAGAGTTAACCCACATAGTGCTACGATATTGAATACATAGGCTTCGTCTTTATCATAGGAATAGACTACTAGGTAACGCGTGTTAAGCGTTGACTTATCCCTTCTTAGGATTCGGGATAAAAGTCCTTAGACTTGGATTCTGGTGTCTTTTTTACTTGGTGAAAGACTAAACCAGCAATGCGTGTTAGACGCTGACTTATCTCTATTTAGGATTCAGGATAAAATTTCCTGTACGTATAAGGCACAGATTATGGTGTTATTAATAACAACCTATCACAATGTTGAATATGTGGGTTTTTGTCCTTTTTTTACAATCAAAGACTGACCGGCAATGTGTATTAGGCACCGACTTATCTCTACTTAGGCTTCAGAATAAAAGTTTCCAGACTTGGATTCTGGTATCTTTTTTAATCGGTGAAAGACTAAACCGGCAAACGCATGTTAGACACTGACTTATCACTACTTAGGCTTCAGGATAAAATTTCTTACACGTGTAAGGCACGAATTATGGTATTATTAATAACAACCTGCCACAATATCGAATATGTAGGCTTTCGTCCTTTTTTATGATCAAAGACTGACCGACAACACGTGTTAGGCGCTGACTTATCCCTACTTTGGAATAAAATTCCTTATACGTATGAGGCACAGATTATAGTGTTATTAATAACAACCTGCCATAATATCAAATATGTGGTCTTTTATCCTTTTTTATGGTCAAAGACTAAACCGATAATGCGTGTTAGGCTCTGACTTATCCCTAATTAGGCTTCGAGATAAAAGTCCATAGACTTAGATTCTGGTGTCTTTTTCGATCAGTAAAAGACTAAACTAGCAACGCGTGTTAGACGCTGACTTATCCCTATTTAGGTTTCGGGATAAAATTCTCCTTGTATGTAAGGCACGGATTATGGTGTTATTAATAACAACTTGCCATAATGTCAAATATGTGGGCTTTTGTTTTTTTTTACGGTCAAAGACTAACCGGCAATACGTGTTAGGCATTGACTTATCCCTACTTAGGCTTCTGGATAAACTTCCCCAGACTTGGACTCTGACGTCTTTTTCAATCGGTGAAAGACTAAACCGGTAATGCGTGTTGGGCGTTAACTTATCCCTACTTAGGTTTCGGGATAAAATTCTCCAGGCTTGGATTCTGGTGTCTTTTTCACTCGACGAAAGACTAAACCGATAACTCGTGTTAGGCGTTGACTTATCCCTACTTAGGATTAGGGTTAAAATTCCCCATGCATGTGAAACACGGATTTTGGGAGTTGACAAAGCGGTGTTTTCTCTTGGAGTAAAGACAAACATGATACTAGAAATAAAGAATTTTATATTCTATCTTCAGTTACAAAGGAAACTTAAAGTAGGATCTCCACTTCGAGAATTCGGGAAGGCGAAACTAAGAGTGGGATCTTTACTCTGAGAATCGAAAAGATTCAGATAATCCTAACTGTCGGAAGGTTTGATTACCGAACTAAATGGCGGGTTTCTCATTTATTGAGAGGGAATTATGGTTTTGGCCCTAAATGTAGAAAGATTTGACCAAGTAGGAGGTTTGAGATGACCCTAACTATAGGAATGTTTGATCACTCGATTTGAAAGTGAACCTCTCATTCATGAAAAGAATCGAGAGGAGATTTTGGTTGTGGTCCTAAGTGTAAGAAGGTTTGACCAAGATAAACAGTGAGAATGGGAGTACTAATCATAGTGGGAATGTTGACTTGTACAAATCACTCAGTAGAGGTTCTTGGTGTCAAGTGATAAGGACTTAACACGAAGGGGTTTAACAATTGTTAAAGATTAGTAGACTAAAATTCCAAGGATTATATCTAGACTCTAACAATGGGAGTGTTGAGTGCATAGACACAGCGTAAGTTTGAGTGGATTAAACTAGGAAGAATTTTAGTGGACCCACCGTCAATTAATTTGATCAGTGAGGGATTTTGTGATGGAAGATTATGAATTATGAAACACCAGTGGGAGTTTTTTGTGGGGAAAGATTAATCTAATGAAGTGATCAAATCTCGTCTTAGCAAAAGAATGCTTGGAAGTTGGTGAAATTGATCCCGTCAATTGGATGCGTTTCACTCTAGCTTGGAAGCATTCAGAGTCCAAGTGAGAGTTTCTTATTCATCACTTTTTTATAGTGACCGGATTATCCCTATGAATACAACATATAATATTCTTCCGGGAACTTCCCATTACATGAATTATCCCCTCCAGTTTCTTTGTGAAACTAGGCATAACATTAAACTCAGTTGCATGATCGGATTATCCTTAAGAAAAATTCTCTAGGAACTTCTTGTCAAAGGTAGGAAATAGTTTAGACTTATATACCTATTGGAGTATTACAGAGAAGCAGTTTAACCTCTTATACTCATCGGAGGAACGAAAAGCAGTTTATAGTTGTATACTCTTCTGAGTGATGAGAAGAAGTTTATACTAGTATACTCTTCGGAATGATGAGAAGTAGTTTATTTTAGCGTTAGGACGCCAACTTCAACCAAGACTTGGATGCTAATTTTGAGAGCGAAGCAAATCTTGGTGGGATGAATGATCCTCCTATTGTATGCACAGTACTTTGGATCTAAAGTATTATCAGCTTTCTCCTAATTTGTGATAGGTGGGAGCTTGATCTTGTTGTTTTCAAGGAGGGATTCAAAAATGACAGGAACATCTTCGTCCTTAAAGGAGTACTCTTTTGGAGTCTCTGATCCGGAGTCCTTTGCTATCTCCGGGGTTGCTACTATGACATCTGATTAACATAAACAGCTACTGCAGGTACCTTTCTCTTACCACGGGAGGCAAAGTTTGAGTTCGAAGGGTTAGCCGTCGATTGGCTTCTCTCGACTTTCTTTCTTCTGAGGAAGCGTTCGACCTGCTCTCTGCGTACCTTCAACTCTTTCCAAGTTTTGGACGGTGCTACTCCTATAACTTCCAAGATATCACTGGACAGGTTGTTATAATAGGTTTGGAGGATGAAGTCCTCTGTGACCGGAACTTGGCAATTAATTGCCTTATTTCGAAAGCGCTTGACAAAATCGTTGATTGTCTTTTCATCTTCCTGTTTCTCCTTAAAGAGCGTCCTGATTTATACCTCGGTGTCATCATCAAAGAAATTTTTGAGGAATGAGTGTAGACGGTAAAAATTACCTTAGAAGGTGAAGCACGAGATTCGCCTGCATGTTCAAGCCGCCCGCACAGCTTAGAAATTAAGCTCACCCAAGGACTTGGCTCGCTTGCACGAGCTAAGGCCACGCGATCACCAAATTCGCCTACATCGGGTGACCATAGGCCCACCTGCATGAAGCTCGCCTCGCCTACACGAGTCAAGGCTGAATTCGCCTACAAACGGCAAGCTCGCCAAACTCATCAGAGTACTTGGCATCCGTTATACCACGTACAGGGATGGGCCTTCTCATTTCCCGCACCGTGAAGGGAAGGGGCACAGTACTCCAAGCCCATCAAGCAGTCGCTCACAGTACGAGGGATTGGTCAAATTCATGCAGTCGCCAAGCCCGCCTGCATGAAGCTCGCCTCGCCCACACGAGTCAAGAGCCAAACTCACCCGCAAACGGCAAGCTCGCCAAACTCGCCAGAGTACTTGGCAGCCTCTATACCACGTACAGGGATGGGCCTTCCTATTTCCGGCAACATGAAGGAAAGGGGCACAGTACTCCAAGCCCATCGAGCAGCCACTCACAGTACGAGGGGTTGATCAAATCCATGCAGTCGCCAAGTCTGCCTGCATGAAGCTCGCCTCGCCAGCACGAGTCAAGAGCCAAACTCGCCAAACTCGCTAGAGTACTTGGCCGTCGCTATACCACATACAGGGATGGGCCTTCCCATTTCTCGTAATGTGAAGGAAAGGGGCACAGTACTCCAAGCCCATCAAACGGCCACTCACGGTACAAGTGAGGAGTATGATATCTCCCAACAGTACATGGTCGCATCCCATGATTCAAGGAGTGGCCATGCCGTCTCTCCTCTATTTAAGAACTTTTTCCGACCACGGAGAAGGGGTTTAGGGGTTCAGAGGTTCAGCAGTTCAGTAGTTCAACAAGCCAGTGGTTCAACAGTTCGGGGTTGGCTCATAGTTAATTAATAAAATCAGTTAGCTGAACCACAGCTCTCGACTCTCGACGGAGTTGACGACAAGCTCTTTGCATGACTTTTGCACTGTAGCATCTTCTCCTAGCTTCGGGCCCTGATCGCCATCGAACTCGGAAACTCAAACTCGGCTAGCACGAGCTTTTACTACGTACTGAAGCTCACCAGCAACCTCGGTCGAATCGTGCAAGGAAGCAGACTCAGTGCGAGAACCGAGCGAGGCGTCCTATAGCTACGAAAGTCCCCACGTTAAATAAGGAGGGCATTCCCTCCGCTTCTGTTGTAACTTTGATTCATTAGTTTGTAATAAACCATTCTTATAAATACAAACAAAATCCCTATTTCGGAAGATCAAAATTCACACCTACAGAAGATGGTGACCACAGTAGGAGAAACTATTTCTTCAACCAAAATGGTGGTAGCTCAGTTCGACGAGGTTCCTGTCATGACAACAATGGAGTCCCTAGAAATCGAGTTTGACCAGGCTAAGTAAGAAGAGTACTTATCTTCCTCCTCCTCTAGTGGCGATGCATCCCGCAAACGCCACCGAGTCGTACGTAGGGGCCGACCTCAAACGATCAAAACCCCCACACTCGAGGACGTCATTCGAGTCATGGCAGGGAATCAAACTTCCCCAAAATCGATCATGGCCAAACCAAAGGCTGGCAACACTAGGCGAAATATCGCCAAATAGGTCGCCAACTGACCCTCATGAATCTTAGCCCAAGAGGAAGCGGAGATTTGCTCTGGCACGAACCAGGTCGACATGATCCGCCTGGAAGCTCCTCTTTCAAGAAGAACTCGGCAGCGGAGACGACGGCTCCTCACCCGACAGAAGGCTCAAACCTTCTCCTCGTATGACGGCCTGAGGTATTATTCAGGTGTGAACGAGGCGAGGCAGAGACTCGACCCTCCCAAGGCTGAGGAGATCGCCAAATCAGGAGAACTCTCACAAGAAGGTAGGATTCGCCCTGACCAAAACATCTTCCATTCTGTCGAAACCAACACTCTAGGCGGGCTTGCCAAAATAGGCAGATTTCGCTTCTCAGGTCACATCCATGAAGCGAACAGACCGCGCAACTTAGGTGAGTCTGATGAACCGCCAATATCAAGCGAGCTACGTCAAGTCTGCTCGACAGACAGACGTCATAGCCAAATAAGCCTTCACAATAAAGGCAAAACAGTAGGCGAGACATCCTAAATTCGCCCACATGGGTGAGTAGACGAGGTCCGCCAATGGGTGCAAACTCGCCCGAGCGTGGCAACTCGCCTGTCAAGGAGAACCCGCCTAACTCTAACACCTAAACACCCCTCCCGGGGTGCACAAGAAGGTTCATCTAAAACCCGATCTTGCAGTCATCTAGCTAAACCCTCTAGCCCTAGCGGCTATCACCAACTACCCGCAGAGGATCTCCGAGGGTATCTAACTCGCAAACGCACTATGCAAGAGGTGAGTTCGTAATGTCACCGCAAGAGACTCATTTAGGCAGTACTCACTGATTGCCAGTGTGTAGAAACGACGAGGCCCTCGGTATTCGAAAGGCTCGCTCAACGGCCCTCCAAGCTGAGATCTTCAAGTCAGTGGCAATGCCGTAGGAAGAGGCTCGCCACCGATGATCTAGAGCTCCTGTCCGCTACAATCAACATGACGGACAAGGGTAAGACCGTGCTTTCTGGTTCTCCAGATTCGGACTCCTTCCTAGAGCCTAATCATCCGCATGTTTAATGTGAACAAGGTGGTATATTCCAACGTACCTGTAGTTGCACGGGGGTGAGCATTGGATTTGATTACTCAACCTTAGCATCTCCCTCCGACGGTGAAGACGAGGCTTGCTCAGCAGCAGCCACGTCCCAAACATCGCACTCGAGTCAGGACGCACTGGCAAGGGTACACGTGGCCGACACCACGAACGATCAGACGGTTGCCAAGTGGTTCGAAGAGCAACAAGCAACCATCGACTCGTTAAGGGAAATGTTGGATCAGCTTTTGAACAGGAAGAAGAAGAAGAAGAGAGTCTAGCGTACCCTACCGCAGCCGACGGGGAGTAAGGAGTGGGTGCCTCCTCTTCATCCAATGACTAAAACGGAGGATAATGCCGGTCCACAGTCCGACTACTCTTCCAAAACATCACTAGGGACATCGTACAATGAGGGTAGTGCCCGTGACAAGAGGTTCAATGAGTTCCAAAGCCAGCTCAATGTTTTGAAACTCCAGCAAAACATGAACAAGCTGGGGGTAGTCTGACCCTATCCTGTCGAGTGGGATACGGTCCCATACCCAGTAAAGTTCAAGCTGATTAGCTTGGTACAGTTCGATGGTAAGGGCTCGCCCTCATAGCACATCTACTATTTTATGGCGCAGACCGGGTTCCTTACAGGGAATGACGCCATCCTTACCCAGTTGTTCATAGGCACCTTAAGGGGGTAGCGTTTGAATAGTTCCATAATTTAGAACCCGGCTCCATCAAGTCATGGGTTGACACGGAAAGGCTCTTCTTGGCCCGTTTCTTCGACGACGACACGAAGGTGTCGATGGCCACCCTCCTTGCCGAAAAGCAGCGAAAGTCGAAGTCGGTCAACGACTTCGTAAAGAAATTCAAGAACCGATCGGTCCACTATCGGGACCAAGTTTTCGAATCCATACTGATCGAAATGTGCCGTAATAATCTCTCGATCCACATTCTGTCCAAGGTTGGCACGGTGGAAACCCGGACCTGGAAGGAACTTGTTCGCCAGGGCGAGCAGGTAGAAAATATGATCAAGAGGCTAGAGGCCGAAGAACCTCACCCCAAGAAGGGAGCCGTGGAGCCGACCGTGCCAAAGAATCCCCCTCGAACAAGAGAAAAAGAGATCATGACCGTTGATTCTGCAATGGCGCCCAAAACAGCCCAAAGGCCAAAGCCTAGGCAGTTCGAGTAACGCCCTCCAAGGCAATACGACTTCAGAGAGGACCATGTGGTGGCAACATTCGACACTCTCTTAAAGAGAAATCGAATCAAACTGCTAGAGATCACGAAGCCTGAGGAGGCAAACAAGACTAGCGACCCGGGTTACTGTGCGTATCACCGGTTCCTTGGTCACCACACCTCTAAGTGTTACATTCTTAAGGACAAGCTCCAGGCCCTCTATGATGCAGGAGTCCTAAAGAAGGTGAAGGTACAAAAGCAGGTGACCACAAATATGATCACCCTGAGTTTTGGGACAGATCTCACGGAGGTTCAGGCTCCAGTGGGGGTAATTCCTATCCCCAGGGCGGTCCTAAAAATCACTAACGACGACCCTCACAACCAACGAGGGAAATGTTTAGTACCTTAGACTTTGCCATCGGGCCAGGTGATGTGGGTCCATCCGGACCTCCTCAGTGATGAATAGTGGACTGCAAAACCCTCAAGAAAGGCCAAAGGTAAACCTTGCTATGTCATCTCCGCTATACCGGATAGAGACCAGACTGCAGTATCTACCTTCACTGACTCTGATAAGGAAACTACCACCCTTGCTACTCGAGCGGGAAAAGAATTTGCCAAAGAATACCCTACAAGGGCGGAGAATGCAGCAGGACCTCCCACAAGGCCAGCGGTAGCAACCCCTCCGGATCCAGACAGGCCGAGCTCGAGCAATTAACCTTTCTGATTCAACATACTCACGCAGCTGAAGAGCATCCCCACGCGAATTACCATGTATGACCTCCTGCGGCTATCCAGGTCTACCCGGGAAGCCCTACAAGAAGCATTGGCCGACTCGGAAGTATTCGCCACCCACTTCTTAAGGGAAGAAGATACGAAACGGGAATGTGCGATGTGCTGCCAAACCACCGAGAGGCGGGTCCCTTGCATCACGTTCACTCCTGAGGATATGCTCATCAGAAGCACGTCTCATGATCAACCACTGTACTTCACGTGGTACGTCGGTTCGTCAAAAGTGGATTGAATTCAAGTCGACCCGGGATCTGCACTAAGCATCGTACCCCTGAAGTTGATCAAACACCTGGGGATACCCCCGAAAAGTCTATCCACGACTACCATGACTATCTTTAGTTTCAATGCCACTGGGACTCGGCCGCTCCGCAAGATCTGTCCGAAGTGCCGAATAGGCGACATGAAGACAGAGGTGACCTGCTACGTCATCGACGCCGAGCTATCCTATAATGTGCTCTTGGGACGTCCGTGGATCCACAGTAACCGGATAGTCCCGTCCATACTACACCAATACTTAAAGTATGTGGATGATTACGAGCAGGTAAAAACAGTAGTAGCCAACAAGCAACCCTTCAAGGGCGTCGAAAACTACTTCACAGACTCTCTGCTGTACTAGGACCCCGATGAACCCCTGATTAAGGAGCTCGAGAGCGGCAATGAGGCGGATAGCGAGCCTGAATACGGCGGCGGCCTGGTCCTGAACGATTTAGAATCAATTGTAATTGGCTACGAAAGTACAATGTAACCAACGCTGTTTAGGCAGAAGAGATTATCTTGAATGAGAAGTTCAACTTTGCTTATTTGTCGTCTTACTCAACGTCCGAGGATGATGCGCCTAATGACCTAATGTCGAAGCTCTATAACGACCATTCCCTACACTTTCCTATATGCTCGTCGTATGTCGCGAAGAGACAACCGATCAAGTCTTCACAAGCCGTACTCGTCATGCCGGCCCGGGATAACTATCAAAAAGATATTATCATTGGATGAATCGATCACCCTTTGCGCATGTTGTGGGATGAGTCTGAAGATGAAGACCTCGCGCCTCAATTTTCACAGTACAGTCAAATCGTAAAGTGTATGATGAGCAACATGGGGTATGACCTCACTCGCCCAGAGGGCCTGAATTACGACCGGGGGCGAAAGACGATCATCCGACCTACTTATGTTCCTAAAGGCAAACCCTCAAATTACTTCAACAGGACTCAGAGAGGTTTAGGCTACTCCTCTTCCTCATCGGATTTATTCTGTTATTTTAACGAGGACTCCGACTATACACGTTCGGGGGATTGATCATCGACAACCTCAGCATGGGACTCAGACATCAGCATAGGGGACTTGTTCGACAACCTTACAGTCAACATGGCTATAATTGATCTTGCCGAAATGGCTGGGGATAGATAGGTCCCACTTTATAATGAGACATGAGACCACCACGTCAACGCTTAGTGGAATAGTCGCTTCGAGCAACGTGAACCACCGACCGAAGATGAAATCCTCCAAGTGAACATGGGCGATGAGACTAATCCCAAGCCCATATTACTCAGTGGTAGTCTACCTCCCCACGAGAAGGAAGATCTTATTGCCCTCATACGAGAATACATTAATGTCTTCGCATGGAAGTACAAGGACATGCCCGGCCTCGATCCACAGGTCGCCATGCATCGCCTCAACATTAGCTCAAACGCCAAACCAATCAAACAATAGCAGAGGCGGTTTCGTCAGCAAATCATGGAGGCAATCGAGGCCGAAGTGAAGAAACTGATCAAATCCGGCTTCATCAGAGAGGAACAACACCCCGACTGGGTAGCTAATATTGTTCCAGTCCTAAAGAAGAACGGTAAGATTCGCATCTGCATTGACTTCAAGGATCTCAATGCTACGTGTCCTAAAGACGAGTTTCCTTTGCCCATCACGGATGTCATCATTAATAACACGTGCGGGTTTGAGAGGATATCCTTCATGGATGGATTCTCAGGGTATAATCAAATCAAAATGCACCCCGAGGACGAAAAACACACTTCATTCAGGACTCCAATGGGGGTATACTGCTACACGATCATACCTTTCGGACTCAAAAACACAGGTGCAACCTACCAACGCGCCATGAGCACGATCTTTCGAGATCACCTACGAAAGACAGTCCAATGCTATGTGGACGACTTGGTCGTGAAAAGTCATAGTAAAGATGACCATCTCCAAGACTTAAGGGTGATGTTCGAACTCATGAGAACTCATCAACTCAAGATGAATCCTAGGAAGTCATTCTTAGGGATGTCCAGCGGTAATTTCCTTGGATTCGTGGTGACAACAAAAAGAATCCGAATTGACCCAGACAAGGTACGAGCTATTCAGGAGCTCTAGCCGGCCCGAAATCTTAAGGAGCTAAGGGGCCTTCAGGGACGATTGGCTTACATCCGGAGGTTCATTTCAAATCTTTCGGGTAAGTGTCAACCCTTCTCTAAACTGATGAAGAAAGGTACTTCCTTCGTATGGAACGAGTCTTGCTAACGGGCCTTTGAGGAGATCAAAGCTTATCTCTCAAACCCGCCTATCCTTACGGTTTCAATCTCAGGAAAGCCATTCCTCATCTATATACAGGCTATAGAGGATTCTCTGGGCGCTCTCTTGGCACAAAATGACGACGCCGACCAGGAGCAGGACATCTACTACCTGAGTAGAACTCTACAGGGCGCCGAACGACGGTACCCTATGGTTGAAAAGGAGTGTCTAGCCTTGGTATTCGCCATCTAAAAGATGCGATACTACCTAGTCTGCTAAACCATCCATGTTATTTCCCGGATTAACCCCATCCGAGTCTTCATGACGTAGCCCGCGGCCTTAAACTGGCATTTGGCTAGATAGGCACTCTTACTGTCTCAGTATGACATTCACTTTATGCCGCAGAAATCAGTCAAAGGACAGGCTATCTGTGATCTCATGGTTAGTCATCCGCTAGGAGAGAAAACTGACCTATTTGAGGATTTGCCAGATGAACCCCCTGAAGTCAACATGACCTCCCCAGCAGAAGCCTGGTAGATGTTCTTTGACGGCGCGTCTCACGTCAGCACGAGCGGATCTATCGTTACAGGAGTAGGAGTGGTCCTCATTTCCCCATATAACCACATACTACCCGTGCTTTTTCTCTAACGGAGCCACGTACCAACAACGTGGCTGAGTACAATGCGCTACTCATTGGACTTGAGTTGGCAAGAGAGTTAGAGATAAAGCACCTCGAGACTTACGGCGACTCCCAGCTCATTGTCAAGCAAATGACGGGGGAATACGAAGTCAGAAACGACGACCTGATCCCACTTCACAAAACAGCCACCAAGTTAGTGTAGTCATTCGAAAGCTTCCACATCGAGTGTGTGCTTCATTCCAAGAACACGCACGTGGACGCCCTCGCATCCCTGGCAGCTAACTTGGCCTAGCCACTAGAAACGACTCAATGGGTCACTGTGGCGAGCCGAAGACTCTTTCGATCAAAATATGTTCTAGAAGTGAACACCACTCACCAAGTTTTGGATTAGGCCGATCTAAAAGATTGGCGTATCCCGATCATCGATTACGTCCTGTACGGCATGTTGTCCGAAGACGCTATGGAGTGGGAGTCTGTCCACCGACGCGCCTCAAGGTTCTACTATGATTCGACCACAAAGACATTGTATCGAAGGTCATATGACAGCTTGTTACTTCGATGTCTTTCAAAAATAGAAGCACAAGGGGCTCTACGTGAAGCCCATGACGGCACTTGCGGAGCTCACCAGCCCAGACCCAAGCTTTGGGATCGATTACGGAGAATAGGCTACTTTTGGCCTAGAATGGTCAGCGACGTGGTTGCTTATGCCAAGCGTTGCCACACGTGCCAAATCCACGCCAACTACATGCATCAACCTCCTGAAGACCTACACCCGACAACGGCATCATAGCATTTCGAAGCATGTGGATGGACATCATCGGACCAATATCCCTACCGTCAGCAAGAGGTCATCGCTTCATCTTCGTGATCATCGACTACTTCTCTAAATGGACCGAAGTCATCCCTTTAAGAGAAGTCAAGACCAATAACGTGATTAAGTTCATCAAACATCATGTCATATACCGATACGGGATACCTCAGCGTATCATCCATGACAATGGCACACAATTCGTTAGTCACGCGTTCACCCGATTTTGTGACAAATTCCGAATGCAGAACCTTTCCTCTACAGCCTACAACCCTTCGGTGAATGGCTTAGCCGAGGCCTTCAATAAAACAATCATTAAGATCTTAACCAAGCTGAATAGCAAGCGCGATTGGAGCAAGAAGCTGGGCGAGTGCTTTTGGGCGTATCGCACAACGGTTCGTACACCGACTGGCAACACACCTTATTCGTTGGTATACGGTTGTGAGGCTGTGTTACCCTTAAAGATTCAAATTCCATCCCTCAGTGTCGCCCTAGCTACAGGGATGACGACCGAGGACAATCATCAACGACGCCTCGCGGAACTTGAAGCGTTGGATGACAGGCGGCTTGAAGCTCAACAACACATTGAGTTCTACCAAGTCCGAATGGCTAAGGCTTTCAACAAGAAAGTCAAGCGTCGATCCTTTAAGGAGGGAGAATTGATACTTGCCGTTCGACGACCGATTATTCTCATTTCCAAGAAGAAGGGTAAATTTTAGCCTAAATGGGAAGAACCATTCGTAGTAGAGACAGTCTATTCGAATGGAGTTTATCGTTTCCTCAAATCGAATGGCGACAAGATCATGATGCCTATCAACGGTAAGTTCTTGAAGAAGTACTACCCTTAGTACCCCTCCAAACTCCCACAAGTGCATGAATCTAAACTGGTGCTCATAAACTCCCACAAGTGCATGAGTCTAAACTGGTCCTCGCTCCCTCTAACTGGTAGATGAGGCTAAACTGTTCCTACTTCATATACTCCGATAGCTAACCCTATACAAGTGTAACCTAGATCGCCACTTGGTCTAACCTTCCTACAGTTAGGACCAAAATCAACTATCAAGTTAATCTTTACCTCTGATGGTTTTCCCTCCTAAATTTCAACTTACCAATCCTCTCCAATAGGATGGTGAGTCCCCAAAGTCGCTCACATCGTGGCAAACAATCCTGTCATGTTAACCCTCACCTCTGACAAAATTAACTTATCAATCCTCTCTAATGGGATGATAAGTCCCCATAGTTGCTCCGATCGCAACGAAGTTTTATCATGTTAATGTTTACCTCTGATGGATGGCCTCGTTATTCCCATGAGTAACACGACCTAAGTAGTAACCTACTATGTGACGTGTTGCTACTTCCGTCAATAGTCACACTCCTACGTCCCTAAACTATCTGACCTATTTTGGATATCCTAATATTCTCTTAGAGTAACAGATGGGTAGCAGCCTACCATGCGATGACTCCTACAGCAATCAATCGTCACTTTCCTAAAACCCTGAATGATTCGATTATCATTCACGTCGTCGCCTCCGAGTGCGACGATAATTACCAAAGGCAGCTTATCAGGCGACATGCCCCAACCTCCCCCTCAAATAGCAACTTGCCAAAAGGCAAGTCATTGTTAGGGTCTTAAGCTGATCACCTACACAAGCAACCGCTCTTTATTTCAAGCCAAGTGTTACCTTCTCAGGTTCGCCTTAGCTACAACACGAAAGTCGGGGTTAACCCGACCCCGCGCTACGAACAACCAAAAGAAGAAGGGGGTCCTAACGACTAAGTCCAAGACAGACTCGTCGAAGGCTTGCCACGCTATGAAAAATGGTACCGTCGACTCGACTCAGGCGACAAATAGCGCAGCCGAGTCTAACACGATGGCTATCAAGGAATAACCAATAGTCCTAAGCACAGACTAAACACAGAAAATAAAGAAAAAGCCGTGCATAACTAAAAGCATAAAAGGCCATTCCATGCCAAGTTTAGAGGCATAATGATTCGCAAGTTACGATGCAATAGGCATCGACAAAATTACAGCATTTTAACAAAAAAAAAAACAAGGCAAGAGTGTAGGCATAAAAAATTGCCTATAGGTTCTCGCACATAGCTCGAGATAAAAAAAGACGATGAATGTTCCTATCCAAGTCAAGAAGGATTATCTGAGTCAAAGGAGATCATCTGATATTGTAAAGAAGCTAAAAAACACATGAAATAAGTCGGCGAAGCGTACGAGTCTGTGAAACATGCTAAACGATAAAGGAACAACTCAACCAGGAGTTGTGCTTTACCCACAAAAGGGTGAAGTACCATGTGTGTCTCATCTATTCCATGAGTGTCTTGCCTATGGGATGTTATAGAGATCTTCATAATATTTCCAATGCATCTTGTATCACCTCATTCTGAGATCGGACGAGAAAGTTAGAGCCAAGATACCCGAGATAACATAAACTATCTCGGAAGTGCGAGACAGTCATAACTGTCTCGGAATGCGAGACAGTCATGACTGTCTCGCACAAAATATGAAGAAGATCAAAACACAAAAGTTGTAGATCTCTTCATCAGATTTCCAACGCATCTTAGATCATCTCATTCTGATATCGGATGAGGGAGTTAGAGCCAAAATACCCGAGATAACACAAACTGTCTCGGAAGTGCGAGACAGTCATAACTATCTCGGAATGCGAGACAGTCATGACTGTCTCGCACTAAATCTGAAGAAGGTCAAAAGACAAAAGTTGTAGATATCTTTATCAGTTTTCCAACGCATCTTGGATCATCTCATTCTAATATCGAACGAGGGAGTTAGGGCCAAAATACCCGAGATAATACAAACTGTCTCGGAAGTGCGAGACAGTCATAACTGTCTCGGAATGCGAGACAGTTATGACTATCTAGCACTAAATTTAAAGAAGGTCAAAGATAAAAGTTGTAGATCTCTTCGTCAGCTTTTCAATGCATCTTGGATCATCTCATTCCGATATCGGACGAGGGAGTTAGAGCCAAAATACCCGAGATAATACAAACTGTTTCGGAAGTGCGAGACACACAACCCTGTCTCGACCATAGAGTTGGTTACAACACATTTTTTGACGGTTTTTTTGGCTTCATAACTACTTGAGATCAACCATAAACGTGGGGAGATGGTTACAAACTGAAGATAGGCCCACTAACCTCATAAAAAGATGATATTTAAGTAGTGAGATAGCGGTGACAAAAGGGGGCTGAGCATTTTAGAGCAGACAGAGCAGAGTTCATGAGCTTCTGACAATTCCTTGAGATTCGAGCTTTGACTTGATCTTAAGAAGAGTGATCGTCTTACTTTGATAAGATATTCACTTCAAATTCCTACTTCGATAAACGAAGGAAGAATCCCCAAAGCCTTCACGATTCAATCAGAATATGTGATTCGGTGGTCCACGGGCTAACGTACCCTCGGCACAGGCAAAGATCCTACACAAGCAGCGATCCAAACAATGATCCTGCGTTTGTTTCTAAAAAGTTGTAATTTTCTTTTTGTTGTGTAAAAAAAGTCTTATAAAAAGGCTATTTCTTTCGAATTCGTTGTAATCGACCGAAGATATGATGAATTCCATGACAAAACCAACTTTTGGCGAAAACAAACTAAGTTTGTTTTCGTCAAAAGTGGGTTTTGCTGTAGAATTCATTATATCTTCGGTCGATTACAACGTATTCGAAAGAAATAGTCTTTTTATAAGACCTCTTTTACACAACAAAAAGAAAGTTACAACTCTTGAGAAAATAACACAGAAATTATTTATCAACTCCTGCTTTTGTGGGATCTTTGTCTGTGCCGGGAGTGCTTTAACTCGTGGACCGCCGAATCACAGATCGTGAAGGGGGCTTAATGATTCTTCATTCGTTTATCGAAGTGAGAATTTGAAATGAAGATCTTATCAAAGTAAGACAATCGTTCTTCTTAAGATCAAGTCAAAGCTCAAATCTCAAGGAAAATCCAAGAACTATTCTGTCTGCTGTCTCTCTCTGCTCTGAATCGCTCGATAAAATGCTCGATCCTCGTCAGAAATGACCCTAGGGGGTATTTATAGCCTCTGGGATATAACTATAAAAAAGCTCAACAAACGACGAAATTAGGCTGGCGAGACAGTGTTTACTGTCTTGGCCTGCGAGACAGTAAATACTGTCTCGAAAAATGTAACTTCCTGGCAGTTTTTGATGTAACTGCTGTCCCACGTTTCAAACTCTGTTATTTTGGTAGTTATTTACGTGATTTTTGCTCACGATGTTTTCCACGTTCCTTGGCAGTTAATGGACACGTGTACGGCGGTTATTATGCTGGTTTCTGACCATTTTAACACTGTCTCGCTTGTGAGACAGTAAAGACTGTCTCGCTGCGAGACAGTAAACACTGTCTCGCTGCGAGACAGTAAACACTGTCTCGCTGCGAGACAGTAAACACTATCTCGCTGGTGAGACAGTTCATATCTGTCTTGATTTTCCAAAACAGTATGAGATCAATTCTTGTGATTTGAGTGATCTTCTCTATGTTTGGATATCTATTAGTATTTTTGACGCCTACAGATACCCCGTCCAAAGTATTCCAGACTCATTCTTTTATAGAGGAGTCTGGGATACTTTGGATAAGATAGATTTTACTTACGATCCCTTCAATGCTTGGTTGAGTAGATCGTGTAGAAGGACTTGTACATGGCTTCAACCCTTGATCTCTTCTTCTTTTAGTCTATTCAGTTCTTTGTAGAATAGCTAATGTTCTCCCGGCATCGCGTTTATCGCTTGACCGTTGTTGAGATCTTGAATCGAAGCTAGTATTTGTTCTTATGGGTTCAGCTTTTGTCACTGAATTGATACATCCATTGAGAGCTCATCAGGTTATCCTTAAGAATATTCAGATTAATATTCTCCAGAAACTTCCCGTTGAGGGTAGGGATACCGTGTTTGCTGTCTCGCACTGCGAGACAGTGTTTGCTGTCTCGCGCTGCGAGACAGTGTTTTCTGTCTCGCACTGCGAGACAGTATTTGCTGTCTCGCGCTGCGAGACAGCGGGTATAAAACCGAACTTAGGGGTTTTTCTAGGGTTTTTTCACGTCGATTTCTAGGCGATTTTCTAGGCGATTTCGGGCGATTTTCTGCAACTTTTCTGCTTCTTCTTCTCCTCTTTGTTGCTGACTTAGGTAGAGCTTTGTTTGGGGGACATTTCACTCGGATTTTGAAGGTTTGTTCACCCTCTTCCTTTAATATCTCAACTTTCTTGACCTTGACTCTGCATGCAGTGTTGTTTGGCGCCTCTTGTGATATATTTGGTGTTATCCTCGTTGATTCTAAGCCCAAAACCCTAATTTTCTCGTTGGATTTTGACAGGTAGCATAATTCCATCATGTCGCCGCGAAGATCTCGAGTTCCCAGGGGTCGTTCGACTGTCCAGTCTCCTGAAGAGGCTGGTCCCGATGTCGTTTCACATGGGGGTACATTTCTTTCGCACCTTTCACAAATTTAAATACTGTATTTCATCAATTTCATGCGTAAATATCTATATTTGTATGCAAACCCTCGTTTGTATCCTTTGAGATACCTTCGAGAAGAGCCGGTATCCTCCTTTGAGGGGATCGACGCTTAAAAGTGTTTGTTTTGCTTGGACAAAACACACTTCAGAATACACAGGGGCGATTTCGTATCATTCCACGTGTGTTGAAAGGTTTTGATATGCTGTTATAATGCTCATGCATAGTAACGCATATCTCCTTTATACATGTGGTAGATGGAAAATCGTCACACATGTTGTGAGGTAGCGATTATATTTTATGGAGTAAAATATACCGCTTTCTCTAAAATTTTAGGACTATTCTTACACAATTTATGTGTATCTCCTTTATCAGTCCATTTTCCTTCCATAATCTTCACCGTTGATGAAGTTACGGGCCAGAGTAGCGCTACCCACTCTTATTATGAGGGGCTACCGTTAATCGAATCCGCTCCCCAATTCAAGTCAGATTACAGCGAAGGAGCCCGAGAATTGATTCAGCGAGGTAGTTGCCGTATCCTGCGACGGTTAATCACGGACACTACTTTAATTTCAGAGCGAGACTCGAATCAATGCATAAGGAAGCCAAACTTCTTATTTGGTGACTCCGTAAAGGATCTGGAGATCGTTTTCTGTAGGCCTGCGCAATGGTTGCATCAAAGCAGGTCTTCATTTTTATATCTGCTTTGGATTCCTCGGGAGCATTCGCTTTTAAAGTTCAGAAATCTGTCTGTTGGACATGAAATGTTCTGGAGGTTGACCGAAAACCATGAGCGTATTCACTGTGGTTTCATTGGGAAGGAGGCCACCCCGGGTTCCAATGATAGAGCCTCTATAAGTGAACTTCATCCGGGTATCTTAGGCCAGGATAATATACCTCAGAATGAGATGGCTGCACAAGCAAATACTGTGAAGAATAGGTTAGCGGCAGCGGGGAAGAGGTTACCCAGACAGAACTTCAGATGTTATGGATGGGTCCATTATTGTGGAGATAAGTGGTGGACCAGAATGACACGATATGTGTTGAACCGCTGGGGGCGAGAATTAGCAGAGTTAGGGTTGTCAACCCCAATCCGTGCCACCATGTACGGTCTACAGATTAGTGTAGGTCATTTCCTCTATTTGTTCGAGACCTACAACCCTGAGACTAACACATTCTTCACCAAGAATGGGGAGCTCGGGTTACCCCTGCACGAAATGATGAAGGTGTCTGGTTTGCCCATAGGTGATGTTCCATATCAAGAATTCTTCCCAACCACCAGTCAGCTGAATAAGATGAAAGATCGGTCAACCATGACCCATGACACTTTATGGGAATTGACCTGTCATTATCATATAGCTATAGCTAAGATGGAGACTAAAGCTAAGAAGAAATCTCCTCAGATTAGCCTGAAACAATTCACAGATTATCTGTTCAAGAACCTTGATAATCATTCAGAAGAAGTGTGCGAATTATCTCCTTTGACTCCGAATGAAATCAACCGGCTGTTAGAGAAAACGAACGCACAATCTTACACCTCTCACTCGGAAGACGGATTTCCGCATGGTACTAAATTCCGTTCTTATCTGTGGCAAGCTAGTGTTCCGATTTGTCCCACCACTCTGTTGGCTGGCTTCCTGGCTTTATGGCTGAAGAGGTGCGTAGTTCCACATCAATCTTCTGATGCTATGCCAACCGAAGTGTTGTATCCAGCTGTCCAGTTAGTTACAGGTCGCAAATTATCCTTGCTTCCCGCCATGGTGGCCGCTACCCACAGTGGATTACGGCAATTAGTTTTCGTGTTCACTCAAGAGAAGAAGAAACCCTCCGGCGGTGTGTCCGCTCCGAAGCTGAAACTACCATATACTTATTTGATGACATGGTTGGTACTTCACCGGCCAGATTTAATGGAGGCTCCTGAGACGGTGGATCCTAGTCTTCCTCTGTTACAGACCCTTGAGGGTTGCAAATGGGTCAAACATCGATGGGCGGACATAACGAGGCAGTTCAAAATTCACAAGTGTTGGGAATTCTTCCCTTGCTTCCCTCGATTTTCCGGCATGTACAACACAACCTTATTAGATACTAAAGACCCAAGGCAGAATCGCACCATCTTGGATGTCGGGTGCTTCAGATGGCTGATGAACATTCGACCTGGATATCTATTGTTCAGGGTAAGAGATGTTTATCACATTGAACCCTATCTTCCATGTCGATTTGCTCGCTAATTCGGCTATGACCAAATATACATCGGCAACCCGAACCGTCACCTTAGCTTTCGAGGTGTACTTATCGACGGGGCGAGAGCTTGGTTTTGGAGCATTGCCGGCTGCACAAGTGCTGAGTTCGATCTCCCTTTGGAAGTGCCGCCTCTACGAATGACTTTCCTATATTGTAAGTGGTTGATCGCTGCCAATATTGTCACTCGGTATAGGAGGATGTCAGACTCAGAAGAAGAGACAGCCCCGCGGCGCACAAGAGGAGCGACCCGTGAAGTTATAACGTCGCCCCAAAGGAAAGAGGCTGCTGAATGGTTGAGAAAAGGAAAAGAACCGGCCCGCCCAACTGGTAGTGAAGAAGAGTTTGATTCTGAGGAAACAGAAACTTCTGAGGGAGCGGGTGAGACTGATTCGAGTTCTGAGGAAGCAGCTGGTCTCCCCGATTCTTTCTTTAAGAGGGGACTTGTACGCCCGTCTGTTGCACCTGCCCAACCGCAAGATGCTCCAGAAAGAAAGAGAGAGAGAGTCGTTATGACTCAGTCTAACCGAATGACGGTAGAAGTCCTCAGTGGAGATGAAGAGGATGAGGAAGATACAGTGCCTCTTACTCATCGACAAAGATCTCGACCTTCCACTCAAGCTCAAATCCAAGTCCCTCCCAGAACTGAATTACGCACCAAACATCGTCATGAAGGATCTGGAGTCCAGGATGAAGCGCATCCACTAAAAAGACAAAAGAAAGCCGCTTCCAAGCCACGTGTTCGTCTTACCGCTTTAGAGGAGACGTCTGATCGTAGTGCTTCTTCTGCCGAACAAGGTAAAGATTCGTCTTTATCGTCACTTTTTTGCTCTTATATTTCTTCATACTCGGGTTTATCTTATACTCAATTCTTGTAGAGAGTCAAGAAGAGGGAGAATTACGGGTTGACACTGCTTCTCCTGGCGGTATGGGAGCTGAGGAGCCCAGCTTCGTCCAACAAATGCAGGATGCTCTGAGGGACGAAATAGTTAGTGTTCCACCAACTTCAAACATTGACCCATCGGCTCTAGATACAGGTACTGATCTTTCTCTATTCGGAAGACAATTCCGAGAAATGAATGAGTCGGAACATGTGTCTCCTTTAATAACTTGTGCGCTTTGTCTCCTTCTAGTCAAACTAAAAGAAACGGGTACAAGTAGTGGAGCTCTCGAATCCGTCCCGATCAACGAAGGTAAAATTAATCTTCGTTTCGAGCAAATTTGTCTAAATTCATATGTTACTTATGACTCAACACATTCTGTAGATATCATAATGAGTGAACCAACTGAAGGAGAAACTACCTGCGTCACTAAAGTTGACGACTTTAATGATGTCGACCTTAATCTTAATATCTCAAAGGACGACCATCAGAAGATCTCCGATTTGTTATCGGGGAAAGTTTCTGGCACAGCTACAGGACCAACTGTTGGAGTTGGTTCAACAGAAGCAGGTCC
>BQKN01001032.1:768478-779804 GCA_022839385.1 Asparagus kiusianus
TAAGGAATTTGGCAAATCTAAGAACGCGAACCGAACCCGAAGGGGTAGGTTCGGATGGCTCCGTCTCGTCGAGATAGTCGATTTTCATATATAATTCGTCCAATTCCGACGTACGGTTTGAAAGTTACGGCCATTTCTTCGAAACAACCTATTTTCTTCGACCAGGTCCGCATTTGGGCTTGCGACTGTCCCACTTTGACATAAACATATCTGCTGTGTGTTCTACATCAGATTTAGACTGTTGTATTTGTTATATGATTGATGTTCTATACAATTATGTTAATCTTATGTTCATATGTCACCTGTGTAGCTCCATCCACCACTCACCCCTGATTACCCCCTCGCTCCGCAAATGCAAAAAGTGGACAGATTAAATGGCAAGTAGACAAATTAAACTAAAACATAGATAAATCTATCCCCCTTTATATAAATTATATTCCTTTAACACAAATCTATCCACATTTGTTGCGAAATTGTCAACTTTTATTACAAATCTATCCACCAGAATATGAAGTTATCCTCCTCTGAAATAAGTCTATCAACATTTGTTGTAAATATGTCTTTTGTTACAAATCTACCTACCTTAGTATAAAAAACTTGTTTTCCGCTGCAAACTTGTCTATATCTGTTGTATATGTCTATCTTTGTAGTTGTACAAATATATCTAATTAAATATTAAGTCATTTTTCTTTGATACAAGTCTATCTAGAGTTGTAAAAACTACTACACTTATTATAAAGTCTAACATAATACGGAACTATTTTCCATTGGTATAAACATATCTACACTTTAAAAGATGGGCAAGGGCGGGGCCGAGGTGGGCAGGGAGTAATCATCTTAAATATGAAATATCATAAAGCTAATAACCAAGGTTATCGATAGCGGATAACGCCGCGTAGCGGTGAGGCACCGCTAAGGATATTTAAGGCTATTATGGCAAAATCGCAATATCAAATAGTGTCTAATTTAAATATGCATAAATATTAAAAAACTAAAGAAAAAACTAAAAATTTGAGAAAGATTAATTTTTCTATCCATGTGAATTGTATATATTTTAAACAAATTTCAAATTAATTTGTAAGGTATAAAGATTAAATTTAATAAGTTACATTACTCTCTATCGCAACCGAGCCCATCAGAGGATCCAACGACAAGAGAGGGGGCACCGGAGAGGCGGAGATGGTGGAGTCAGTGGAGAGAACACCAGAGGTGGTGGAGTTTGTGGAGGGAGCTTTGGAGATGGTGGAGGCATGGGAGGAGCTTCAGAGATGGTTGATGGATCTTTGAAGATGGTGGAGGCTTGGAGGAAGCGCTCGAGATGGTGCAGTAGGAGGACCTCAATGGATTTGGTGGAAGACGAACTCAAGGAAGTCCCCAGAGAGGTCCTTTCTTTGAAGGAGGACGTGAAAAGGAGGCAGCGGCTTAGGATTTTCAGTCACAGAGAGAGAAAGAGTGAGCGATGAATCAAGACCCGTGGGTATTAAAATCGAGTTAAGTTGGGTTGGGGTTGGGTTGATAATTAATGGGCCAGGTTTCAAATGAGTGCTATTCAATAGCGCTATGAAGCGCTAAATAGCGTTTTCGAGCGCTATGGCGTGCTATTCTCTGCTATTGTGAGAGAATAGCGATTTCACCTGCTAATTGTCACCGTAATCGTCGATATCCTAGCGACAAGCGCCGCTGACGCTATCAAATCTACTATTGCGCCGCTATCAAGCGCTATTTACAACAATGCCTATAACAATATTAGTATATATTCAAAATGTTTTATAAGCAAATTAAAAGTTGCTCCTATTGAGGATAAAATGAGAGAATCGACTAAGGTAGTCTGGTAAACTTCTTAACAAACCGGTTAGGAAAAGTAATAATATTATAGTTAATGGTTAAAAAATGAACATAAAAAAAAAGATTCATGTAGTTGAACCTAAACATTTAGAATAAAAGCTTTGTTGATGTTGTCACTGCTGTTGTTATCAAAGATGTTTTATAAATAAAGATCAATGTACATGATATTGGAACATACAAAACAAGTTCTGTATGCTTACAAAATAGATTCTCCTATCCTATCCTTCTTCATCCAGAGGTGTCATACTCTAGTCCCATTACTAGCTTCTACATACATAGGTGACAAAGAAAATTCTTGCCTGCTCAATCAGAGCATTAACTTGGCATGCGTCAACTCAATCAAAAGCTAACACGTCACACTCATTAATCTCAATCAACTCATTTAAATTCATTAAAGTATTTATAAAATTATTTAAACTTTAACCATGGTTAGATCTGTGTGGGGGTACCTTCTTGGACCACAAGTCCATTATATTTGTACCACTTATTCACTCTTATATTCTACATTTTACCAAAAACCACGTTATCGTCTCTTTCTCTTGCTGTCAAATCCAAAAAAATTCATTTGTTCATAATCTTGTGCTCTCAAGTAGTACGGGGTCCTGAAGGTTTGTCTATTACTTTTTTTCCTTTATTTATCTCTTTCGCTCATTCTTTTACGAATTTCTTAATTGCTTGAAGTTCTTTTTTCTTTTTTTTTTCTTTATCTTCTTCTTCTTCTTAGTGTAACATTAAGAGCATTACACGTTTCACTTTCAAAAATTGATAGCTCTCAATTTTTTTTATGATATGAATGTAATAAGTAATATTATTTATCGAAGCAATATGTTAATGTATTCTCTGAGAATATTATACACATGACAAGAATACTTAAAAGGAGAAAAAAAATAAGAACACTAATTACTCAATGGAGGGAAGCACTTTCATGGAGGCACTCAACAGTAGAGGAACCAGGCATAAGGCTTTTTTTTCTTTTCCCTTAAAAATGGAATACCTAACACCAATATAATCATATTTAATTATCAGTTTAAAAATGTATTCCAGATGCACTAAATGGAAAATTTTGAATTTTGACCTAATAGTGGTGTAAATGGACAATAAATTCTTATGGACATAGAAGAAGTTGAGGCTAACCGAGTTTCTAGTGCTTTTAATGTTGTAATTTTGTCATGTTGAAACAAAAGGCTTATGGGGACAAATCGTCCATAATGAAGAAGAAACATATCAAGAATTTCTCAATATCCATTCTCTCATTCCTTGCTACAATTGTTTTCCCTCCTTTTCCATCAACTCCCTATCAAGCAATAGATCATTTACCAATAGGCCACATTTAAGAATGAGGTGGCAAGAAAGAGTTCTCCACAAACCACTAAGCATCATGAGATGATAAAGAAGATTTATGCTTACTAACAAGGATTAATTATCCAGGTACAAATTAATTAGAGTAGGTCTGAAAACACAAGCGCTCACATTCCACACCTACGCCTACGCGTTCACACATGCAAACACACATACATCATACATGTACATATGCCAAAGCCCACACATTCACCAGCATGTGCACTCACTCATACAATCATTGTTTTAAATATCCCCGACATAACCCGATATATCCCCTAATATATCCTTTTAAGGGCTTGCCGCAACTGATATGGTCTCTAAATATCCTTTATCGTTTTTTTGCTATTTTGGGTGATATATCCCCGATATGGCTAATATATGAGTCGATACGTGGACTGATATGGTCTCTAAATACGCCCCGCTTTTTTGCTATTTTGGGTGATATATCCCCAACATAGCCCTTCTCCCTTTATTCCCCTCAATCCAAACAAGACCTAAAAAATCAGACCAAATGTTGCAAAATTGATTTATACTTTTGTTTATTTTACAAGGTTAATTAGTGATCCTAAACATATATTAGTCACATTTTATATGCTTAGATTTCATTACATATGTTGAGATTACATTTTAGTGCATTATACTATATTACTATATATGCAAAAATTAGTTATGGCATTCCTATCCCTGATATTTCCCCGATATCCGCAATCCGATATGAATTTTGGTCATCCGATATTTCCCCAATA
Source organism: Asparagus kiusianus (assembly GCA_022839385.1). Classification (NCBI taxonomy): domain Eukaryota; kingdom Viridiplantae; phylum Streptophyta; class Magnoliopsida; order Asparagales; family Asparagaceae; genus Asparagus; species Asparagus kiusianus. The sequence goes on from BQKN01001032.1 coordinate 772,411, forward strand.
TCCGATATCTAAAACCTTGCATGCAATACACACATACATGCACATGTTCATGCACATTTACACACCCATGTGTACACATAAATTAATGCAGAGACGTATACGAACATATAATTTTCACTCATATCATGAATTACTATCGAACATACTTTAATACTTTCATAATCCGTATTGTGAATCTATGACGCTAGTTAAGTAATGAATATTGTGATATTTATGCGATACTATGGACAATTAAGAAATAAATTAAAGGTATTACACTTGACACGCTATAATATAAGATCCTAGAAATCCTTAGGTTTTTGTTGGATGTTATTAATGTTTAGCTATTTGGATATATTTAGGTACTTGGGTTAATATCCATATCACTTAAGTGAACCTCCTAATCTCTATTTAAGAGAGCTTAGGTTTCGTGAGGATAATAACTTTGCCTTCTCTATTTCTCTACATGATATCAATGCCCGATTCTTGATTTTAGATAACTTCTCCCTTCTTTCTAGGCCTCAGGACAGTTAATGAGGTTATTCCACAAGCACCATCTTTGTGCTGCTTGACAAGTTTAACAAGAACTTCGATTTCTCCATCGGCAATTCCTAAATCTTCGTCAAAAACTCTACACAAAACTCAAATTCCAAAAAAATATTGTCCATTGTTAACAAATAATAGTAAAAAGTGTTATTTTAATTGCTATTTAATAGCGGTTTGAGGTTTATTTTTGAAAAATAAACCTGACCAGCAACCGCTGCATCCCACTGTCTCCCGCGATTTCCGACGTATTCCCGTCACCTTCCAGATCCTCTGACACCTCCCTCAACACTTTCTCTCACCTCTCGACATGAGCTCCTCCTATTGCAGTCCTCTCACAAGCTCAGTTCTTCTTGAAGATGACGACTTTTTGACTCCTCCAATCGTCATCGGTATTATGTGACGGTTACATCTCTATTTCATATTTAGGATCTCTTTAAACCATCAAATATACGCTTTTAGATTTTTTAGATTTTTCTTTAATTTTTTATTTTTTGAAAATTTATATATATCTAAATTAGACCGCTATTTGACTTTGTACTTTTTACCGTTATTTTATCACAATAATCCCAAATAGTCTTAGAGATACCTCACCGTAACATGACGCAATCTGCTATAGATGACCTTAGGGATCACCTCTCACAAAAGCAATGTTTTCCACCATGGACTTTCCTATGTATTTGGGCTTAACCCCATCCCTTTAGCTAGATATTGGATCGCAATCCTAGTTAGATTTTTTGTCAACTATTCTACCAAATTATGTCCAGATGTTCCCATATATTTAGGCTAACTACATCCTTTTGCTGAATATAACATCACAGTCCAAGCTAGACTTCTTTCTCAATTGTCCTAGCAAGTGCAAGGCTGAAAGCCACCTACACTGATGTTGAGAATTCATGCTTTATATATATATATATATATATATATATATATATATATATATATATATGGAAATGTTTTCCTAAGGTGACACCTTAGATTCCCACTTAAGGACGCGGTCTAAAATCACATCATTCCCTGAATTTTTTTTGCGATTCGCTCTATTGAACTTGATCTATACGTTCTTAAACCTAAACACCAATTTTGGAGTGAACCCGTCGTGTTTTGACCCTTCGTTGAGCCGTGCAAAAAGTTCTATTCATTCGAAACCGTTAAAATTGCGGTGAGTGGATGAAGACACAATCCCAACATTCTTGACCTAGTTTTAATGCATAAATCATGTTTCGCCAAGTAAATATGACCACCACACTTATAATCTACCAACTAAGCTCCCAACATAAAATTGCACACAGACCCGTAAGAAATGCAACGACCATGTGCTTTTGGGGTCAACGCAAGTCGAGCATTCTCATCTCCTTCAACTCTCATGAACATATAATTTTCATTCATATCATGAATTACTATCAAACATACTTTAATACTTTCATAATTCGTATTTTGAATCTATGACACTAGTTAAGTAATGAATACTGTGATATTTATGCGATACTATGGACAATTAAGGAATAATTAATAAATTAAAGGTATTACACTTGACATGCTATGATATAGGATACTAGAAATCCTTAGGTTTTTGTTAGATGTTATTAATGTTTAGCTATTTGAATATTTAGGTACTTGGGTTAATATCCATATCACTTAAGTGAACCTTATAATCTCTATTTAAGAGAGCTTAGGTTTCGTGAGGATAATAACTTTGTCTTCTCTATTTCTCTACATGATTTCAATGCCCGGTTCTTAATTTTAGATAACTTCTCCCTTCTTTCTGGGCCACAGGACCGCTAATGAGGTTATTCCACAAGCACCATCTTTGTGCTTCTTGACATGTTTAGCAAGAACTTCGATTTCTCCATCGACAATTCCAAAATCTTCGTCAAAAACTCTTACCACAACTCGAATTTCAAAAAAAATATTGTCCATTGTTAACAAAGAATAGTAAAAGGAGTTATTATTCATTGTGAACAATAATTGATGTTACTATCCATTGTGAATGGTAACCGATGTTACCGTCCATTATAAACAGTAAACCCCCAACCACACATCTTCTGTGGCCTGCAACAGTATCGATCATCTTCTAGTAGTTGATTCTGATGTTGCTGCTTCTGGCTGAAACACACCTAGGATGTTATTGTCCATCGTAAATAGTCAACCCCCAACCAACCATCTTCCATGGTAGGCTGCAATACTATCGGTCATCTTCTAGTAGTTGATTTTGATGTTGCTACTTCTATCTAAAACCCATGTGGGGGGTTATCGACTGGGACAAGTTAGGACTAAGTGGGATAATTATGCCAATAGAACAAATATATCCCTTTGGGATATTTTTTAGTGGGGTAAAATGAGACAAGTTGGGATAATAAGATAATTTGAAGCTTTGATTTAATAATTCATGCGGAATAATTGATGATGTGGCGCCTTGTTAAAATATAACATTTATTTATCAATTAAGTCTAAATTAATTTATCCAATTGCTTAAGTATATCATCTAGAATGTTATTATAATATAATATATTATTTTACTTTATAATAAAATATAATATGTTTATTATAATTACTAATTACTTATAACTATGTTTAATGTTACTTATTAATATATTATATAATAATAATATGATATATTACATAATAATTGATATAATATACGAACAATATATTTAATATAATATTTCAATAATATAATATTTTATTAAATTAAAATAAATATAAATATTATAATATTTTTATTCAATTTAATATTATTTAAAATAATGTAGTACTATTAAAATATAATATTATATTTCATATAATTACTATAATTTAAATGGGATAATTGATGACATGGCTCCTTATAAAATATAAATTTATAATATTTATAATAAACATAATATACTATTAATATGTACAATATTATTGATTAAAAAATATTATTAATTAATATTTTATATTATATTAGTTTTATACATAATATTATATATAATATCATACTTTAATATATAGTAGGTTATTACTATTTTTATTGTACTAATAAAATATTATTTAATATTATAATAACCACAATAATGATAATATATTTAAGACTATTAATTAATATAATAAAGTGTAATGGAAAATAGTAAATTATTATATAAATTAAAAATATTCTACATAATAGAATATATTATCATATTATATTATAATTAATATATTATTATATTAAATATATAAACACTAAATTATAATACAATATTTTATATCACAAAAATACTACGATATTATTTTTGTTCTAACTAATAAATTATATATTAAATAATATAAATTAATATTATAATATATGAAATATTATTAATTAATATGTAATAATAATATATAATAATGTTATATTAGATGATATTCTATAATATTTTATTATCTTACGTTACAGCAGAATTTTATAATATAATCTAATTAAGATATATTATATATTATAATACAATTAACATTATATTAGATATTTAATAAATTAATACTTCAAAATTATCACACTTTCTCCATGGTTATCCCAAAGTTAAGAATGATGTAATTTTTGAAGGTTAGGACAAAAAATTTGTACAGAAATAGGATAATTTTGAAAAACGTGGATGTAATTATCATAATTTTATTGTCCTAATGAATAAAATCTCAATCTCATTGTCTTAATGAATAATACCATAAAGTAAAGTCCCAAAATTATTCCACTTACTCTAAGATTACACTAACCAATAACTCTTATTCTGGCTAAAACCCGCCTAGGATTTCTTCTGTCTAAAACCCATATAATTCTGACCTTGATGTACGTTTCTAACCTTGATCAATATGTCAAAAGTCATTTATTATTGAATGGTTGTCTACTAATCACAAAAGTGAGGATTTTCTTATAATCTCTATCTAACTTTGTTTGGCCACTTGTCTCATGCTCGAGTTATATATGGTTGTAGGTGCACTTTTTTTACTGTTATTTTGTGAGAAAAATCTTATGGTTTTATAGCTACTTTAGGTGAAGTAAATGATTTGATTACTTCGGATAAACTTTACTTTTTCAAAGCTTTCATCTATTTGTTTTGTTCCTATATGTAACAAGCTGGGCATGTTTGATGTATATGTTCTGGAAGGGTATCAAATGTTATGAATTGTTTAGCTATTTGGGTACTTGGCTCCATGTTCTCATTCGTTTATGTAACTCTTCCACTCTATTAAGAGAGATTAAGGTTTGTGGAAATATACTTTATCTTCTCTTTCTCCATACTTTTATACACATCATACATACACAAAAATTCTTCCAAATAATCCAATTTAGTGCAATATATGAGTTGAAACAAACACGATAATTATAAAACTCACGTACATGGTTCTTTCTCTTAGGAGCCTCAAGTAATTTAGGGGTTAAGTGAACAATTAAATTGATTGTAAGCCTCTTGTTCATGCAAGATACCTTCAAAGAGGACCCTAAACAATGGGATCAATACAAACTTCCAAGAATTTTTGACATAAATGACATCTTTAATCCCTAACTCTAATGAGTGTTATATTTGCAACCAAGAAAAATAGCACATTGACAACAAAGAGAAGAGAGTTATGACTCAATATTATATATTTGTTTTAGCAATAGAAACCATATCTTACACTTGGTTATCTTCGACACACTTTTCATAATTTTTTCCAGTTACCTTTTTACTGTAGTGCTACATAAAGTTGACAAAAAGATGATTCGTAACTCCTAAGATAGTCAAAAATCCTATAAAAATAATGTTTACATGTGCATCACAACACTTAATATACTCTAGTAAAAACAAAATGAAACGCAAGTGTTCTTTCTTCCAGTTAGTTGAGAAACTTGAGGGAGTATCTCTAGGATTTGTTTTAGAACTAAAAATGGTTGGAAGAGCAAATAAATACAAGACACTTTATGAAAAGAAGCATCATAAGTGTTGTTCCCTCAATGTTCGAGTCCAATTCAAAATTATTGTAATTGTATTAAATAAAAATTGAAGGGATAATTTAGAGGCAACAGCGAAAGCAAGAAAATCTGTCCTAAAAACACATCTGCCTATCTCGTGTAATCCGTCAAAACACCCTTCTCTACTGGATCCCAAGTGTGCACGACTACGTTGGAGAAGTGATCCTAAGTAAGCTTGCCCCATAATAATAAAGCAAAAGGTTTGAGGGAGGTAGAAAATCACGGAGAGAAAAGAAGCTATAGATTTTTTTTCTTATTTTCATTTTCCTTAAGAAAAAGTGTTTCTTTGTATATAATAGACTAATGAAGTTTAAGAATATGTTATTTCCACGCTCCTCAAAAGAGGTAATATCCTAATAGTCTTATGAGATTTGATTTGTTATTTGGTTAGTTAGCCAACAATCTCTCATCAAAACAAATATCAATTTAAAACAAAAAGCAAACAAATAATATATATGTATATGTGGCATGAAGTCTAATGCATCAATGCATGTGGCTTTTGGTCTTGACCTACACTAAGTTTATTGCGTTCTGAGTCTTAAGGCCTTAAACAATGCTTTTTTAATCAGAAAATAACAAACCATATTGAATGCTTAATCTATTGGGTTGTGGGTTGGCACACTAAATTTTGCATATGCTCAATACTGACTCATGAGAATACACAGGAATAGCAGCAACTTCCATCACTGCAGGAACACGATGATGATTCCTACGTAGGTGAATCCTCTAGGGATTTGAGAGGAAGGAAGCATACTCTCTAGGACCCGTTAAGGGTTTTGTAATTCGTTCTAGACTAAACTCTCCACGGAGTAACTCTACCATAGGATGAGGTTTTTTGAGTGTCTAGCTCCCATATGGAATCATATTCTACATGTATAATATGAGTGCTCTACTCTCTAACAGATATGTTTGATCATCTTGTTTATCATTCTAACTTTCTCCAAAAGGATCATCACTGTTATAAATAGAGGTAAATAATGTCGTAATAGCGGCGTTAATAGCATTAGTGGTCCACTCCCACTACGTTATCGTCCAATAGCGATGATATATTGCGAAATATGCACTTTTCGCTCGCAAAAGTGGCCAATAGCACACCATAGTAGCGAATAGCAGGTGATTACAGGCAAAATCTACATTTTAACTACTATTTAATAGCGGTTTGAGGCTTATTTTAAAAAAAAATAAACCTGATTTTAAAATAAACCTGATCAGTAACTGCTGCATCCCACTGCCTCCCGTGATTTCCGACGTATTCACGTCACCTCCCACATCCTTCGACACCTCCCTCAATACTTCCTCTCACCTCCTCTCGCCATGAGCTCCTCCTATTGTTGTCCTCTCATAAGCTCAACTCTTCTTGAAGATGACGACTTTTTAACTCCTCCTCCAGTCATCTTCGGTATTATGTAACAGTTACATCTCTATTTCATGTTTAGAGTCTCTTTAAATCATTAAATATACACTTTTAGATTTTTAGATCTTTCTTTAATTTTTTATTTTTTAAATATTTAAATATATCTAAATTAGACCGCTATTTAATTTTGTATTTTTTACCGCTATTTTACCACAATAGCCCCAAATAACCTTAGCGATACCTCACCGTAACGTGACGCAATATGCTATAGATGACCTTGGGGATCACCTCTCGCAAAAGCAATGTTTTCCACCATGGACTTTCCTATGTATTTGGGCTTAACCCCATCCCTTTGGCTAGATATTGGTCGCAGTCCTAATTAGAATTTTCGTCAACTATTCTACCAAATTATGTCCAGATGCTCCCATATATTTAGGCTAACCACATCCTTTTGCTGAATATAAGATCACAGTCCTAGCTAGACTTTTTTTTCTCAACTGTCCTAGCAAGTGCAAGGCCGAAAGCCACCTACACTGATGTTGAGAATTCATGCTTTTATATATATATATATATATATATATATATATA
>BQKN01001032.1:789822-806054 GCA_022839385.1 Asparagus kiusianus
TTTCTTAGTTGTTTGAATGTTTACTGCCCTTGCGATATATCTTTTGACCATATGGAAGTTACTTTTGCATGCTGAATTCTACATAATTTTGTGAAGCTCAAAATTAAGTCCTGGTAAATCCATTTCCTGGCATGTCTATTATCTTTAGCTTATATCACTGACATAGTAGGAAATCAAATATTTGCAGAATTTGCATATTTTACCTTCATTTGCGTATCATTGCATATCATTTCTTCCTACGTATCTTACTGCTATTTGCGATGGATCCTCTGCTAGCAGAGTTTGTATAGAGGATTATACTATTTGTTAGTTAATGAGAATACATAGGGCTACCCCCACGTTATGGTCCATTTTCACCATAATTTTGTAATGTTAACATGTTCAATACTTTCGCCATAAGTTTGTATGTCTTGAATTCAAATATTTCCATGAAATATCCATATAATGTACAAATAGATACGGGTCATTAAAAGGTATGTCCTACGTATTGCTTAACTAATCCTATTAACCATCATCATCTTCAACACCCCACTTATAAGTCAATCTCTCTAACTTTTCATCATTTTTTAGCCTCAAAAATGAATTATATAGGCTGCTTCTCCAATTATAGTATGATTTATTTTCCAAGGATAGTCATCACTTTCTTGGCCTCTTATTAACTTGGATTCATAATTCCTAGCTATTTTTTCTACAAATTCTGTCATTTTTTAGTATTTTCAAATGGAAATGGGTTATTTTTTGTTTTTTCTACAAATTTTGTATATGCACACATAGCGTGCACAAGAAATAAATTCCTGATTAATAGTATTTTGGTGAATTACTAATAAGTCTCCTATGTTTAGTATCATCTTTTTAAAACATTGTGTGAAATGATGTGCACTTTTGTAATACACTTTTACGTCTAGATTAAATAATTTAACATTTTTTCATATTAATGCAGATATTCTACTTGGTTGGATTTGCCTTGTTTTTTTTAAATATTTCTAAAGTTGTTGGTGATTCAGGTGAGTTAAGCAACTTTCTTCCTTTTCTCTTTATTTTGTTCATAGTGATGGTAACTCTATTTCCTTGTATTTACCTTAAATACTATTGAACATCAATTAAATATTTATTCTCTCAAATTATATTCACTGCTATACTTATGTTAAATAAAATCAATAATTTAACGCATTAAATTTTCTTTTCCTTGTAGAAATTTACATTCTACTTCTTGGATTGCATAATCACTATACATTTGCATAAGAGTACCTTCTTCCAAATGACTTCAAACCAAGGTTTGAATTCAACATAAATATATATTATTATTGCTTTATGTGTATTTATGTTTATTAATAGTATATTTCATTATTTTTAACAAAAGAACACATTCTAATACATGAGAGTAGAAACACCAAATATAATCAGTTGAATGTTGATCAGAAGAGAACTTACATTCAGAAGGTCATTGATAATAATAGAAAGAGGAAAAGGAATGATTTTGCTGACAGTAGTACCAATAGCAAGGGAAAACGTAAGATTGATTTGTTTTGTGGAGCGCAACAGCGAGAATATGAGCATGGAGGTTTGCATAGATTATTTTTATAATTTATTAAAATAATTACATGATTTTATATATCTAAATTTATTTAACACTAAAAACTATTATTTTTTTTCTAGGTCAAATTAACCATGAACCAGTATGTTCTTTATTACATAAACTACGCACTCCAAAGTCTTGTTCATTTTGTGGAGCAAAAAAGTTTGAACATGAGCCACCAACATCCTGTTGCCACAATGGTGAAATCCACTTAGCAGATGTGAATGTTAATGACGAGTTATATGCCCTTTATACAATACAAACCCAAGAGGCATTTGAGTTTTGAAGACAAACCAGAAAGTATAATAGCATTTTCTCATTCACATCATTTGGGGCAAGGTTTGATAGAGAGCATGCATCAAACAAAAAGGGTATTTCACATTTAGAGCACAGGGACAAATATATCATAATCTCCCCTCTCTAATTCCAGAAGAAAATAAGCCTTCCTACTTTCAACTTTACTTCTACGATACGGAGAATGAGTTGCAAAATCAAATGAGAATATTAGATAATGCAAATATGAGTACGACTACAACTAAAAGATTGATGGATATAATAGAAGGAAACCCATATGCAAAATTTCTGCGGAAACTGAATGATTTTCCATCTCTTGAAGACTTCAAGATAATTATAAATAGAGATGTTGCAGTAGATCAACGTGTTTACAACTCGCCAACAGTGGATCAGGTTGCAGCTGTTTGGGTAGAGGGAAATAATGAAAATGTTCCGTATGAGAGAGAAATAGTTGTACATTCACACTCTGGAAAGAATCATCAAGTTAAGCACTATTTTGGTTGTTATGATCCTTTACAGTATCCTTTACTCTTTCCAGGCGGAGATGTTGGATGGCACCAAAATATTAAAAGAAGGGAGAAAAATAATATTCGCCGTTCAAAACAACTAAATACAACATCTCAATTGACTCAACAAACTTTTACATCTGCAGAAGACATATTTAAACAAGAAAGGGAAGGTAAATCATAATTAAAATTGTTTAATAATATTAAAACATTTAAATTTAACTTAACCTGCAAACTTGTAGGTGTTAAAGCACCAAAGGCGGGAAGCGTCTCATGTCGAGAATATTATTGTTACAAGTTTCAGATAAGAGACACTCGACAATCTACTGTACTAACATCGGCAGGCCGGTTGTTCCATCAATATGCTGTTGATATGTACATAAAGCTTGAAACAACAAGACTTGATTATTTTAGAAAGAAACAATCAGAAATCAGAGCAGAGTTATTCCTAGGCATAGTCGATAGTGTAGCTGTTAGGGAAGCAAAAGCATGTCAAGTCGGGAAAAGAATAGTGCTGCCATCATCATTTATTGGTGGTCCTAGAGATATGCGTCGTAGATATCTTGATACAATGTCATTAGTACAACGATTTGGAAAACCAGATATTTTCATTACAATGACATGCAATCCTGAATGGGAAGAAATCACGGAGGAGCTACATCCAGGACAGACACATAATGATAGACCGGATCTAACCTCAAGGATATTTAGAGCAAAATTACAAGACTTGAAAGATCAGCTATTTAAAAAGGAAATCTTTGGAAAAGTTGCTGCCCATGTTCATGTCATCGAGTTTCAAAAAAGAGGGTTGCCTCATGCACACATGTTAATTATTCTAATGGGAAAACACAAAATCGTATCATCAGATCATTATGATAAGTACGTATCAGCAGAAATTCCAAACCAGTATGAAAATCCGATCCTATATGAACTGGTAAAAAAACATATGATGCACGGCCCTTGTGGAGAGTTAAATATGAAGAATGTTTGCATGCAAAATGGCGAGTGCAAGTATCACTACCCTAGAGAGTTTTCTCCAAGATCAGTACAAGAAAAGGATGCTTACCCAATTTATAAAAGGAGCAAAAATAAAAGAACAATGTTGGTTCGAAACAAAATCCTTAATAATCAATGGGTGGTACCTTATAATCCCTATTTGCTGACACGTTATAACTGTCACATCAATGTTGAAATATGTTCAGGCATAAAAGCAGTGAAATACCTTTATAAGTACATATATAAAGGCCATGATAGAGTGGCAGTAAACATTGAGTATAATGAAGGTGAAAAAGTTATGAATGAAATCAAAAATTTTTAAGATGCAAGATGGGTATCAGCTCAGGAAGCTTTCTGGAGAATATATGAATTCTATCTTAATGAGATATTCCCGGTTGTTATTAACTTACAACTTCACATGCCAAATCAGCAATATGTTTCTTATTGGAAACATCAAGACCTATCGAAATTGATTCACTTGGAACATGTCTCCAAGACAATGCTTACAGAACTTTTTACTACGTGTAAAAAAATTAAAGAAAGTAACAAGAAGAAACATGAAAAGGACCATGAAAAGGAGTTATTATATGTGGAATTTCCTGAATGTTATGTTTGGGATTCAACATCAAAATCTTGGAGCCTAAGAAAACAGAAACAAGTGATAGGTCGAATAAACGGGGCTAATCCAATTGAAGGAGAGAGATATTACTTGCATCTATTGCTTACTCACGTTAGGTGTCCGACATCATTTGAGGATCTACTGACGGTAAATGGTATTCATTGCAAATCTTTCAAGCAATCAGCCCAGAAATTAGGTCTTTTGGAATCTGATGATAGCATAAGAGAGTGCTTAGATGAAGCCATCGTCTTTCAAATGCCAACAGCACTTCGACGTTTGTTTTCAACTATATTGGTTCATTGTGAGCCCACACATGTTAATCATTTGTGGGATCAATATCTTGAATCATTATCTGAAGACTTCTCAAGGAAATCAAATGCTACTAGAGCTTCGGTGATAAATGATACTCTTCTCAATATTAACTTCTACTTAGAGAGTATGGGAAAGGATATTAAAAATTTTAATTTGCCACCTTTACAAGCAAAAACCATTACAGAGGAAGGTTCATACCCAAGAGAAATAAAAGAAGAGCTAGATGTACAAATCCCAACTGATGATCTAAATGCTGCAACAAAATTTAACTATGAACAACATACTGCATACACTACAATATTAACACGAGTTGAAGCAAATAAAAGTGGAGTTTTCTTTATTGATGGTCCTGGAGGAACTGGAAAGACTTATTTATATCGTGCTCTGCTTGCCATAGTAAGATCACAAGGTATGATAGCTCTTGCTACAGCGACATCAGGTGTCGCAACTGTAATAATGCCTGGTGGAAGAACAGCACACTCCAGATTTAAAATCAAAATCCTAACAACAGATTCATCTATGTGTGGTATATCAAAGCAAGATGGCACATCAAAACTTATTAGAATAGCTCGTCTAATAATTTGGGACGAGGCTCCTATAGCTAAACGCGTTGCAATTGAAACGTTGGATAGAACACTAAGAGATTTAATGGATCAAGATGAACCATTTGGCGAAAAAGTAATTGTATTTGGTGGCGATTTTAGACAAGTTTTACCAGCGGTGCCTCGCTCAACAAGATCACAAACTATCAAAGAAAGTTTAGTAAGCTCACATTTGTGGAGCAAAATGATCAAACTAAAACTTTCAAAAAATATGAGAGCAAAATCAGACACAGCATTCAGTGAATTTCTTCTTAGGATTGGGAATGGAGATGAACCAATAGTAACCCAGGATCTCATAAAACTGCCTAATGCAATATTGATCCAGAATCAAGGTGATGACCTACCGGAAGATTCTCTCATAAATTCAACTTTTCCATCTTTAGATGAGAATTTCAAGTCTATTGACTATATGAAAGATAGAGCTATCCTTACAACAAAAATGAATATGTTGACATGTTAAATGATAGACTAATAAAAAGGTTTCTAGGAGAAGGAAAAGAATTCTATAGCTTTGATGAAGAAGTTGATGACACTAATCATCATTACCAAGAAGAATTTTTGAACACTCTGCTCCCTAATGGACTACCGCCACACAAGCTCATGTTGAAAAAATATTGTCCAATTATTTTACTAAGGAACTTGGATCCAACTAATGGACTGTACAACGGTACAAGAATGGTCTGTCAAGATTTTAACTACAATGTAATTCAAGCTAAAATCACAATGGGCCAACATGCTAGGAAAGAAGTTTTCTTGCCAAGAATACCATTGTCGCCTGCAGAAGATGAAGGATTACCATTCAAGTTCAAACGCAAACAATTTCCCATAAGATTATGTTTTACAATGACAATTAATAAATCCTAAGGGCAAACAATACCTAACGTAGGTATTTATCTACCTGAACCAGTGTTCTCTCATGGGCAATTATATGTTGCGTTATCGCGGGGTACTTCTATGATGACAACCAAGGTCTTACTAACATCAGATGGAAATTTGCAGAAGAACAATACACAAAGAATGTTGTATACAAGGAAGTTCTCCAGCCAAAGGACCACGATGAATAATTCAAATGACCAATAATATTTTTAAAGGTTAGGAATTTATATAATATAAGTAGCTGCAATTTTATTAAAGTTTTTTCTTAAAAATAATTTAAAAAAATTACAATTCATTATTACATCATTCACTCTGTTCGTTCAAAATCATGTACTAATCAAAATTAAAATAACTTTAAACATTGTAAATAATATTAATTAATAAATTCAAATTACTATAATTAGTGTCACACCTTTGATATAGAAATAGTCTCATTTTATTTTCTTTTGAGTTTATTTAGTACTTCAAATGCGTTGTTATTTATATATAACAAACTATTTAAAATCTTGTAGGAACAATATCATCCACCAACGAACACCAATTCCACACATTCAAATACGCCAACTAAAAAAATTTCAAAGAGAGTGGACCATTCATGTTGTTATCCTAAGAACTATTGAATCATCTTATGAGAACAACAAAGGATCAGGAAAACTACTAAAAATAATTTTTACCGACTCAGAGGTAATGTAGCAATATTCTACATGCTATAATTCTATTGATAATTGTTCGTACTTATTCTTAAATGAAGTAATACATACAATGTTTAAGTACAATATGCATCACTTTTTATCATGCTATAGCAATTGTTATTTTAAATCTATGTAGAGCCTTCTCAATTTTTTAAAATTTATAAATTATAAATATAAATTAAATTATAATTATTGATGCTTATTCTTATATTAATTATTATCACCTTACTGTGTATAAGATCATATAAAAAAATTCATGCATTTATTAAAGAGGTAAGCAACATGTAATTCATTTTCGCAAATTTTATACAACAACTATCATGCTTTCTTCCTAATTCTACGTAAATTAATTGTCTACATTTGTCTAATAATATAAGCAAGCAAATAATTGGAATATGACATCAACACAACATTGTGTACACACTGCAACAAAATAGTTATTATTTAGACTAAATTTTTAATAAGCATATTTACCATAAATTTATTATTTAGTTGCATGATCAAGCTAAATTTTGAGCATATTAATTTATCATGTTAGCCCCTCAAGTTAGTTGTTGTTGCAAAACTTTGGTGGAATTGTTTATACAAGTAGCGCCTATTAAAATTGTTTACAAAGAGCTAATCCGTATAAACGATTAAATTTGTTAATTGATATCAAATGACTTATTAGTAAGTAGTAGAAATTCTAATTCAATAACATGTAACTTTATATAAATAAGGTTAGTTTTGTTGATGAGTTAAAAGGTAATTTTTTTTTGGACCTGAAGATTATGGATACCTTTCAGTACAATCTAGATAATGGTTAGTTAAAAGTTTCCTACATAAAGCTACATTTATACATAACTTACGTCATCTATTACTTATCTTATTTATCTTAGGCTTAAATGAATGTTAATGTATTAGTTATTTGTGAGATAATATTAGTAATATTTGCGGGGGAAAAAAATACAAGGTATTATGTTTGGAGAAACTATTAAAATGTATAAGCACATGCTTCAGAAGAATCATGTTGTTTACATCTCAAATGGAGAAGTCAAACCAATAAACCCGCTTTATGGAAATGTACATGAGTCAATTGAGTTGACATTGACTAAGAGCATTTCTATCAAAGAATCAAAAGCAGAGTTTCAATTTGATAAGATATTGAATAACTTTATCTCAATCAAAGACGGAATTTCCAACGAGGATACAAGGAATATAAGTAAGTATTTGTAAACACCTTTTATTTTTAATTTAAAAATTTATACATGAATTTTAAACTTATTATAAATTTATGTGCATATGTTCTTGCAATGATAGCAAATGTCAGGCCTATGATCAAGTACGTTACAAGATATAATAAGGCGGACACAAGGCGGGACATCATTATAATAGACAAAGAGTACACACTCATGCTTTTATTTCACAATAAATTAATTATTCAAAATATAATATATTAACCTAAAATTGTCTAACTTTTCTTACACTGTGAGATAACATTATCTGTAACTTTATTCGGAGATTTAGCTGACAATGAAGGTTCAATTATTGAAGGAAATATGCATGAGACAACTATAATAGCGCTATCAGATTTTAAAATATCATTGTACAAAGGTAACATTTTTTATTATTGAATTGTAAATTATTTATCAATAAATATCAACTTCTAATTATAACTATTATATATGCAGGGGAGATGTGCATGACTTCGCAAATTACATCAACAATATATATCAACCCTGAAATACAACTTGTTAAGGACATGCGAGAATGGTAATTCAAATAAAAAAGGTAACTTAATAAATTAAAATTTAAAAATTTTTATAATTATATGCAGGGTTCTTTCAAAAGACAAGATCAAGACTAATGGTGCTCCGTCAAGGCTATTTAAAAATACAGCGAAAATGAATATTGTTGACATTATGCAAGCTTCACAAAAATCATCAAAGGTATGATATTAAAAATCCTACTATAAAATATTAATGAATCAAGAGCTTCAGTTTCAAAACAAGCTGATATAAATAGATCTTGTTTCATTGATGTTTCAAATACATTTACAATTATTACTTTTACATTAATTTTTAAAAAATTCATTTTTGACTATATTTTCTTCAATTATTTTATAATTTCTTATTTTATTTACTAAATATATGTAAACTACGATTATAACTAACTAAATTTTCACAAATCTACAGGCACAATATGGCAGCTTTACTGAAAAAATAAGTAATATCTTAAATAGACATGAGGGCTTGGTACTACTCATGCAAAGGCTGTAATAAAAAAGTAGAAAAAACTATTTATGATAAATGTCAAAATTGTCAAAAAAACAATGAAGACAGTATACCGAGGTAAAGTACTATCAATTACTCATGAAAGAAAAATATAAAGATTAAATATAAAAATATCATCTGATGCACAATGATAATACAAAATGTAGGTATGTTATTAAAATCATAGTGGAAGATGAAACAGATAATGCAAGAGTCACACTTTTTGACGCAGCAGAAACTTTGATAGGCTGCAATGCTCAAAAATTCATGGATGATATAAAAGATGTAACTTCTTACTTTATTATATTTTATACATATAAAACAATATGTTTCATGTATAAGATCTTAATTTTTTCCTCATTAAAACAGAAAAAAAATCAGAGTTCATTCTTTCAAAAGTTTGTTCTCAACATCGGAAAGACATACAAGTTCCTTGTAAAGTTGGATGAGAAGTCAAAGGATGAACGTGCACAAGTAAAGATAATGGCACAAGAAATCCAAATCCAAGAAGACATCACAATCAACATTGATGATGATGATTCAGTTATTGATTTACCAAAAAAGAAGATAACGGTGGAGAAGGATTGATCAAGGGCCCACAAAAATTAAACATGAATGTTTTTTTAATTTTAATTACATTTACAAATTGGTTGAAGGATTTCAAATGAGCTTTTCATATGCTTTTAAGATTATGAACTGATGAATTTAATTTGTTAGGACAATTTATGATTTATACGCATATGCTCATATAGTTGTTTGATAACTATTGCATGCTCTGATTGTTATTGTAGTTATTAACTTAAATTTAATATTCAATTATGTGAATCTAAATACATATTCAGAGAATAGTTCACTTTATTACTTTAAATTTACATGTCATCTATTGTTTACTTATCTATACTGCACACAAACTATTGTTGATGAGTCATTTGCAAGAAATATGATGACCAAGCACAACTTCCTGAACCTGTTGAGAGGAAACAATAGCTTTCTATAGAGAAGGTAGCTAATTTTACAAAATTGTTATTCTAATTTATTTCTTTTAGTAGCCAAAATTTATTTGTATCTGTTTTATGACATGGCCAGATTCTCAGTGTTCTTAAAAGAATAATAAATGAAGATTCCCTACTACTAGGTTTCATACCGAAAGATGATCATCCGGATTGGATGTTATTACGACTTATTCCTATTCAACCACCTACTGTAATACCATCTATTATGATAGACACCTCTGCTAGAAGTGAGGTAAGTTTGTTCTATTTCACAAAATGATGGATACCCTGTATAGTGTTACAAAACCATTGCATCACATTTTTTTTATTTTTAATACAAACTATTCATGCTTGAAGAAATATATCTTAATCACGAAATTTTTGTCCAAACTATTCATGTACATGAAAATCCATTCGCCAACCCTTTTTCTTGGACATATTTCTATAGTATAAATTCGACTCTAATGTTACTGGGACGCCTGTCGTTCGACTTGGTTTGCATGATTTCATCGAGATTGTGTTTCAGAACACTAAAAACACAATGCAATCTTGGCATCTTGATGGATATAGTTTTTGGGTTGTTGGGTAAGTCATTTTGTTCCTCTTATCTCTTTGTTTTTTAGTGGTTCAGTATGACATGGTTCACATTATACTTATGCACGCTAAGTTCATTTCTTTGACAATGGACAAAGGTAACATTTTTTCGTGGACGGTGATCAATTTAGGATTCAATACCTTTGAATAAATCATGTGATCAATTTAGGATTCAATACCTTTGAAAAAAATCATGGGTGAAGATAGTCCGATATTTGAACAAAGTTTTGACAAACAAATGATCAAGTAGTTTGTCCCTCTCCTGAGTAGTCAAATATTATAGGTTGTGAGGACATCTGTGGTGTGATCCGCATGAGCAGAAGGCTATACTTGGTGCACTTACAGTTTTTTCCTTCTTCTTCGTTTGTGCAGCTACGGAGGAGGTCAATGGTCCGAGAAAATGAGGTTGTTGTCCAAGCCATATTCCATTCTATAAAATAAGTTCGTTATATTGAAAGTACTGCATAATTAACAAGATATGCGTCCCTGTAATTTTCTTTTGCTTAATGAAATTTCAATAAAAGTAATCAACATGGATTATGATTACCTTATTTCTTGGATAATTGGATCTTTTTGACAAAAAATGTTGAATTTAAGTGAGTTTTAAATCGTGTACATAGCACGCTTCTCCTTGCTGCAATTATGCTTGTTTCTCATTAATATTTCAATGTGGTTGTTCCTAGAACTGTTGATGTTTACACTTAGTTCTCCTTATATGTTTTTCTCTATCTATTGTGTTCTGCTGTACACTTTTTATTATGGATTCATGATTTATTTGCTAAATGGTGATGTAGGTGTGCCATGGGAAATTGCTATAGTTTGTTGAAAGATCATGAAACTACACTGAAAAATTTTCTGCATGCAGTGCAACTAGACTCGAGATTTGCTTATGCTCATACACTATGCGGCCATGAGTATGACTTCTATTCTCTTGAATTATTTCATTACAGTTTTCCTATATACAATAGGACATTTGTTTTATACTCTCAGGCTGTTTAAAAAGCAGTCTCGGCTTCTACCTTGGCGGAGGCAGCTATGAGGCCTCATAATATAGCGTCTAAGCGCTCCTATTGAATATTGACGCCTTAAGCCTATTTTGGGTGAATTGGGTATGCCTAAGCACCATGTTCCTCATAATGGCCACCTTGACAGTATGCATGGGTTGTTGAAATGCCTCAGTCAATAAGTCTCTCTCTCTCTCTCTCTCTCTCTCTCTCTCTCTCTCTCTCAATGTTTGGTGGACCCCTTAATTTTTATAAAATAAACTGTATAAGACACCATGATTAGCGTGAGTATGTAGTCGTGTACTTGTAGTGACCCTGTTTAACTTTGTTTTCTTTAACCCCGAGGTTTGGCCGTAAATAACTACATCTACTACTGTTAATGTTTCATATTTATCCATCTTTTTTAATTAACAGGTATGTTGCCTTGGAGGATTATGAGAACGGAATAAAGTGTTATCAGAATGCACTTGAGGTAGATGAAAGGCATTATAACTCATGGAATGGTCTTGGGGTCGTCTATCTTTGCTAAGAATTCTTACAAATGTGATATGAATGTTAATTCTAATAACACATGAATTGAAACTCTCTCTCTCTCTCTCTCTCTCGCTCTTTCTCTCTATTTTTATCTCACTGTTTATACCCTTATGACTCTTCCTGTCTAAATCTTTCTATTTCTTTCTATATAGTGTGCGTGTGTGCGCGTGTTACCTGCACCCCTACCGGTACATGTACCCCTACCCGTTTCCATGCAACTTAGGTTGGAACAAACTTCATACGTCTTTGGAGACTCTAAAGCGCTAGCCATATATATACTTATGTAGTTTAGTAGGTAGGATGTGTCTGCGTATGCTCATTCAAGTTCTGGTGTATGCATATGTGCATAAGTAAGTGTGTTTTCACGTGCATACTTGTTTCAACTTCATCCTGTCCAGCATCAATTTTGGAATTATAAACAATTGTATGGATTTTTTGGGTAATGTCTTATTGAATATCTGTGTTCAGAACATGTCATTCATATATACCAACCAGCTAATATGTAAAACTACATTATGATGGTTGTAAGAAAAAAACTAAATAGTTAGAAAAACAATGTTATCTATGATATTTCAAAGGATCCAATATAGTTCTTCGATATGCATGTACTAATTATCAAATAAAACATAAATGAGAGCTAAATTTATAAAAAGCCTGTTGCCAGTGGTCATCGACATGTTTACTTAGATCATTCAGTTGCTTAGTTGGTGAGCATGCATTTCCTTCCCTCAAACTTCTCATCATAATAGCAAACAATGTTCAAGTTAACCTCACTGGTCCAACATGTTGATCTTAATAGACCAATACTAATTACAGCCCTCCCTAACCATTGGAAGATGGGCTTCATGTAGAGCATGAGTGTTTATGAGCTGCTATATATGAATAAACCTGTTATCGGTGTTATGTAGTTTAGTTACTATGATAGCTTTGATCCGCAAACCTATTAAATGTATTAGGCTTATATATGCCAAAAAATTAAAATTCATTCTTTCATAACATAGAATATTGTGTCTATGTTTTGATGTTGAGATATTACTGGAAAATTATGTTGACTATCTATGAAGCATAGACACACATAACATGAAGCCGTGTCGTGTCGTGTCCGTGTCAGACACACGTGTCGAACAGATGTATCCTATGTATTTTTTAGGATTTGCCTCGTGTCGGCGTGTCGGATGGCCATGTCGGATCCGTGTCCGTGCTACATAATTGACTATGTCTTTTACTTGGCAGGTTCAGGTCATGTGTGCAGTACCTATTTTGGAACGAAGCCACCCTCCCTTGATATAGTGAGGATATTCAATTTCAGTAATGAAGTATGCCGTAGGTACAGTCCAGCATCCCTTTTACATGCTCTAACCGCATAACAATCAAAGAGGAAAATTATACAGAAACGAGGATATGTATTTTCTGCAGTCTACTTATTGAAGTACTGATGCTTATTGATGCAGGATTCTTCAAGCACCATTTTCTGTATTCTCTCTATCTCAAAACAATGGCGCTGTTTCCTTTGAAAAGGACCCAAATGTCCAGTCTTTAGAACTGCATTATAATGCCTACAATGCGTCCTTATTTTCATGTTCTTCTGATGGAGTTGATGACACACATCAGAGCACTTCATCCTTAGTGCAAAAACCAGTACCTGCAGGAAGGCAGGCATCATCAGAAGACATAAAATCATGTAAGGAGAAAGGCTTTACTAGGTAGAAAATTAGGATAAAGTATCTTTAAACAAGATTTTATTGTCTGATTGTTACAGTGCTGCATTTTTTTTTGCTTTTCATGTTGCAGCTTCATAGTTGCTGCACCAGAAATGGATGTGGGGAGTATAATTGAAGATTTGCTACCACTTTAATCATATTCTACACCTTTTGCAATTTATCATCAGTACCTTCAGGTGTGTTATGTCAACCTCAAGTTGGGAACTATCTCCTTTTACTGTAAGTTCAGAAAATTACACGATCTGAATAACATGCATGTCTGCGGTGACAAGACACCATTGTTTTTCCAATGTAAATACTCGTACCAAATTGCATTTTAACATTTTGATGGGTTCAAGTACCACTCAAATAGTCTTGAGGCTTCTATGGAGTTTGTAGATTAAAATATATAGGACTTATACATGGACAGTTTCCGATTGATATCCAGTGCACATATTTGTTTGATAATTTAGATAATATGTGGACAAACTATGAGTACAGCTACAATTAAAGATTATTTGTTCAATAAAATTGATCACTGTGGACCAAATTAGTAACCTTGGAATTCGGTTGTCATAAATGTATTGATTTCTTTTGTTGATACTCTTTTTTATGCATTCAGGACCATGATTTAACAGTACAAAACTTAATATTGAAAGTGCTAATGTTTATAAGTAATTAACCTGAACATTGTTACTTTAGTTAATTATGAAGAAAATATCCAACCATATATTGGTTCTTTGTTATATTGGAGCTTTGTCCTATGATATTTATATAGGACATTGAAGCATTTGGAGCAGGTAAAGGAGTTCACTCCATGTGAGAGCAGCATCTATGCGTTGATGGGGAATATTCACAAGAGATTTAATATGCATGCTAAGGCCATGTTCTACTTTGGTATTGCATTGGACCTGAAGCCTCTAGCAGCTGATGTTGCTGCTATCAAGGTACTGCATTCAGATTTTTCTGTCTGGTCTGTCCTTTCCCTTTATTATTTCCCTTTCTTATTTCAGATGCCTAAGGTTATCTGAGATGTTGAGATCTATTAAGTTTTAAATTTATTCACGTACTTGTATGGCCTAAACTATTTTCAAGTCCAAGTTAGATAAAAACTATAGGGTTTAATATGGATTTAATCCTCTTCCCGTCTTTTTTAGAGAAAAAGCAGGGAAGGTGACCTATTCATTGAAAATATATTAAAATATAAAAAATTTACAAGAGGGATGCGAACAGAAGTTAAAAAGTCACATATCCAAAAGTTGATATAACAGTTATAACAGGATGGGGAGCGGACAAATCGTCGTCGTCACTCACCACAAGCTAGGATATAACAGTTGATAGTTCCCCCTTAATTTAGACATGGAATTTTGGAGCCATCAAACAAAAGCATCACCTGAACATCAGCCATCAACATACTTTACAGAAAAAAATCAAATAAAGTAAAAAATAAAAATAAAAATAAAAAAAGAAGAAAAAGAAGAAGAAGAAGAAGCAAGGCTTATATTGTATTGGCCGCCGCTAAACCTTCTTCACCCTTTCTATAATTAGTAATTAATTTTTAGTTTTCCCCCTTAACTTCGAAGAGCCATGATGTAGAAGACTCTCATTTATACCAAAAAGTATAAAAATTGCAAACAATTAGTAATCATTTTTGAGCTTCCCCACTTAACTTCGAAGAGTTACAACTAATAAGGGGTGATAGAGTATGATTCTGGACATTTTAGCCAATTATGGACACATGATTAAGTCAATTATGGGGTTTATAAAATTCATTCTACTGTAGAAACAATGAAACTATGGCAGTAAGCTATTCAAGGAATTAATTCTTCATCATTACATGCATGTATTTGTTGTGCTCTTTTATTTATGACCTATTAACATTTATATATAAATTTCAGTCTGCGATGGAGAAATTGCATCTCCCGGATGAATTGGAGGACAACTTATAGATTCATTTCATCAAAACTCAGAAGGTGCAGCAAGGGCTCAATTGGCTTGGCTGCATGCTTGGGCTTTCGGGCTATCTTCTGGAAAGCGGACTTTCGAGGTACTATTGAAGACAACCCATTCTTGAAGAAAGCGGAGGCTAACCTCTAACATTGTATTACTCGTCTCAAATGTAACATTAATCATTCAGTTTAGTAGCTTTAGTGAGTCATCGAGTGGAACATTTGTACTGAGAGCATGACTGATAATGCATGTATAATGTTTGGACGCTTACATCACAGTGAAAGGAACTGCATAAATACAGAGGAAAACAATGCATTGTTGGTAGATGACGGCTGTTTGCATTCTTAACTTGTAATTCTTTTACATTCTTATAAGTTTCTCTCGAAAGGTCAAATATGTTCCATTTAATTTAAATCTAATCGGTATTGTGTTCTGCAACGAGACTTCACTTATGATAAATTAATGTGAGCCCTTAACCAGCTTATAAATTTGCATTGCCCCCCTATCAATCAATAAATATAATTTAATTGTTCAAATGTTGAATGTTTAGATTATGTCTATATGTTTTATCCATTATACTTACATTCCATAATTTTATAACAAAACATTATAAATAAAATTAAAAATTTTAAACAAAAAATTGAAAACTTTACCACGTGCATGCATTGCACGTGCAATCCAACTAGTAATAATAAGCGGAGGGCTCGTCTGCTCATTTAGCTATAATAGTTTT
>BQKN01001032.1:821779-856840 GCA_022839385.1 Asparagus kiusianus
CTTAGGATTCATGTATAGAGTCCGTAAGGATTCCCTAGTATGAGTGAGGACGATATATGCGTATATCTCAAAATTTGAGGATATTTTTTTTATGACAACTATTTTGTGTAAACTTAAAGTATTTGGGTGAATACTAAATTGTTGTGAAAATCATATTGTGATATGCTACGTATGTGTATATGTTTATTTGGACTCATAAACTCTTGTTTTCTTATGATTCGAGAGAGATGGCAGGACGTGGTAGACCTCATACTCGGAGAGCTGGACAGGCAGAGTCGTAGCAGGCTCAACCTGAGCCACAACAAGCTCAACCCGAGCCACAACAGGCACCACCTGAGCCGCAGCAGGCTCCCCAGTATCTTATTGATCTCATGGCTCCCATCGTAGCTAGGATGACAGCAATTGAGGAGCTTGTGGCGAGTCATATCGTGCCACCGACACCACCACCACCAGCAGGTCAGCTACAGGGGATACCAATAGTTCCTATCAGTGAGAGACCCCCAGAGACCGCACCTATAGTTATTCCATTAGTAGTCCCAGATAGAGTAGCAGAGCAGGAGGCTTGGCTCCGTATGGTTGAGAGGTATCAAAAGATGAGAGCACCGGAGTTTCAGGGGTCAGCAGATCCTCTTGCAGCCCATAAGTGGAAGGAGGATGTGAGTAACATCCTCGATATACTTAATGTGGATTCAGTCCAGAAGCAGTGATTGGCGTCCTACAGTCTGAAGGGAGATGCCGGGAGATGGTATAGGCTTCAGTTCACTCCAGAGCACCGGATGACCCTTACGTAGGAGGACTTTGTTTATTTCTTTGATGGGTAGTATATTTCTTCTGCAGCACGGACTGGGAAGGAGCTTGAGTTGTCCCGACTGACTCAGGGGGATATGTCCGTGGTAGATTTTGAGAGCAGATTTATGGAGTTGCTGCACTTCACGGGCATATGGCAGACGGGAGAGCGCTTGGCTCAGATGTTCTTAGCAAGGCTCCGCCCTAATCTCCGTCGTTACCTC
Organism: Asparagus kiusianus; assembly: GCA_022839385.1. Taxonomy (NCBI): domain Eukaryota; kingdom Viridiplantae; phylum Streptophyta; class Magnoliopsida; order Asparagales; family Asparagaceae; genus Asparagus; species Asparagus kiusianus. The sequence continues at coordinate 822,790 of BQKN01001032.1, forward strand.
GTCTCGAGGAAGTTCTATTCAGTTTGAGAGGTAGCAGAAGCCGCCACCTCACAGGAGATTGAGACTGCCATGTTCCAAAAGGATAAAGAAGGGAAGACCAAGGTAAGACAGACATAGGATAAAGAGTAGAACAAGAGACCTTTTTCTGGATCCCAGCAGCAGCAGCAAGGTCCTCATAAGAAGGGACCCCAACATGATCAGAGAGCGTATCAGCAGCATAAGTTCCAGGGAGTTTGCTATAACTGCCGTAAGGTCGGGCATAAGGCATCGGAGTGTCGCGGCGCACCAGCAGGAGCTCAGCAGGGCAAGGGCCCGAACTAGCATCAGTAGCGACAGCAAGATAGAGTTCAGGGTCAGCAGGCGAGACTTGAGGCACCGCCAGCAGCACAAAAGACTGAGGGGCAGATTCGGGCAGTTTATGAGGTTCCTCAGGAACATATAGTACCGTATTCTCCAGCACTAATAGCAGATCAGTCTTTGGCCACAGGCAGAGTATATACGATAGTACCGCTTGATCATGGAGCTAGCGGAGCAGTAGTGGAGGGTACGTTTCTTGTGAATTCTTTTCCTGCCCGTATTCTCTTCGATTCGGGAGCTTGGCTTTCCTTCATTTTGTATGATTTTATGTCTAGACTCTAGCTCGTAGCTCAGCCATTAGACACCCCTTTATCAGTTTCCACCCCTTTAGGTGAGATATCGCTTCTAGAGAGCGTTTGTAGGAGGTGTACTATCAGTTTAGATGAGTCAGAGTTCGTTGTCGATTTGATAGTGTTGCATATGTCCGAGTTTGATGTCATCATTGGTATAGATTGGTTGTCTTCCTACCATGTTAGTATTGACTGCTTTACGAAGACAGTCAATTTGCGGGCGTCCGATGGGTCCGAGATGATTGTGGCAACCTCTCAGGGCAACCATTTTGCGGAGTTATTTCTGGCGTACATCGAGGAGGTGATGCGACGGGATCAGGGTGTTGATTTATTGGAGACTAGAGTTGTCTTAGAGTATCAGGATGTCTTTCAGGACATACCTAGATTACCTCCTGTGAGAGAGATTGAGTTCTGTATTGAGTTGTGGCCAGGCACAGCTCCGATATCCCGCGCACCCTATCGCATGGTACCAACTGAGATGAGGGAGCTTCAGACCCAGTTGGATGAGTTGTTAGCTCAGGGATTTATTTGTCGGGGTCATTCTTCGTGGGGCGTGCTAATTCTCTTCGTAAAGAAGAAGGACGGTAGTATGAGATTGTGTATTGATTATAAAGAGTTGAACAAGGGTACTATCCGGAATAGGTACCCATTACCTAGGATTGATGACTTGTTCGACCAGTTACAGGGAGCATAGTTCTTCTCGAAGATTGATCTTCGTTCTGGTTATCATCAGTTGCGGGTTCAGGAGATGGATATCTCTAAGACCGCTTTTCTTACTCGATATGGATCTTTTGAGTTTATGGTCATGCCATTCGGACTGACCAATGCACCCTTGGTATTCATAGACTTAATGAACCAGGTTTTTCGTCCCTTCTTAGATCATTTCATGATTGTTTTTATCGATGACATCCTTATTTATTCGAGATCGGAGGCAGACCACGAGGAGCACCTACGATTAGCTTTGAGGACTCTGCAGGAGCATCAGTTATAAGCTAAGTTCAGCAAGTGTGAATTTTGGCTTTCAGAAGTCAGATTTCTTAGCCACGTCATGAGTAGAGAGGGCATAGTAGTGGACCCGGCTAAGGTTACAGCAGTTCTTGATTAGGAACCGCCGAAGACGGTGATAGAAATTCGTAGCTTCTTGGGCTTAGCCGGTTATTACAGGAAGTTCATCCAGGACTTCTTAAAGATTTCGATGCCACTTACGCGCCTAACAAAGAAGGGCGTACAGTTCATTTGGAGTGCAGAGTGCCAGAAGGATTTTGATATATTGAAGACTAAGTTTACTTCAGCACCAGTTTTGACTATTCCGAGCAGCGACAGGACATTCGTCGTCTACACAAATGCATCGTTGGCAGGCTTAGGAGGTGTATTGTTGCAGGCTTAGAGGGTAGTAGCATATATCTCACGACTGTTGAGGGTGCATGAGCAGAACTATCCCACTCATGATTTGGAGTTAGCAGCAGTAGTATTTGCATTGAAGTCATAGAGACACTACTTATATGGAGTGCAGTTTGAGCTATTCACAGACCATCAGAGTCTGAAGTATCTTTTCTCTCAGAAAAAACTCAACTAGAGACAGAGGAGATGGATTGAGTTTATCAAGGACTACGAGTTCGCGATTCAGTATCACCCGGGGAAAGCGAATGTCGTAGCAGATGCTTTGAGTAGGAAGCGTCGACATCGGGTTTTGGCTTTGAGGTGTTCATTGTATAGAGATCTTCTTACTCTTAGCCAATTTGATTTCAGACCCGAGATCGGTGGAGCCAGTGCATTTTTAGGAGCAGTGTCAGTTCAGCTATCTTGGAGTACCAGAGTAGTCAGAGCTCAGCTGGAAGACTCTTGGATTCAAATCCAAAAGGAGGAGATTTCCAAAGAGCCTAAGGCTGATTGGACCATTAGAGCAGATGGAGGTCTACGGATGAAGGGTAGGCTGGTTATGCCATCTAGTGCCTAGCTGAAGAGAGAGTTATTTGATGAGGCACATCGTACTAGGTACACAGTACATCCAGGGACAACTAAGATGTACAAGGATTTGAAGAGACACTTCTGGTGGAGTGGTATGCGTAGAGAGATTGCAGAGTATGTGGCTAAGTGTTTTACCTGTTAGCAGGTGAAGGCAAAGCATTAGAGACCAGCAGGAACACTTCAGCCTTTACCCATCCCAGAGTGGAAATGGGCGGATATTTCTATGGACTTCATTATAGGGTTGCCGAAGGCGAAGAAGGGGAATGATTCTGTTTGGATGATAGTAGACCGGTTGACGAAGTCAGCACATTTTATTTCAGTGAGGACTACTTATACCGCCGAGGCATATGCGAGGATATTTATTCGGGAGATAGTTCGGCTTCATGGAGTTCCAGACACGATCGTGTCGGATCGAGGTTCAGTGTTCACTTTGCAGTTTTGGAGGAGTTTCCAGGATTCGTTTGGCAGCAGACTATCTTACAGTAGTGTTTTCCACCCACAAACAGATGGTCAGACGGAGAGAGTGAATCAGGTATTGGAAGACATGTTGCGTGCTTGTGTTATTGACTTTCAGGACAGCTGGGAGGAGCATATTCCACTGATAGAGTTCGCTTATAATAATAGTTATCAAGCGACGATCGGTATGGCCCCATATGAGGCATTGTATGGGAGACCTTGTAGATCACCGACATGTTGGGCAGAGCCGGAGGATAGCTTAATGCTTGGACCAGAGCTAGTGAGACAAACTACTAAGAAGGTAGCATTGATCAGAGAGAGGATTTTAGCCGCCCAGAGTCGGTAGAAGAGCTATACAGATAAAAGATGAAGACCCTTGGAGTTTCAGGTTAGAGATGAAGTTATGCTGAAGGTATCGCCTATGAAAGGTGTTTAACGATTCGGGAGGCGGGGTAAGCTTGCACCGAGGCATATTGGACCATTCCATATTTTGGAGCGCATTGGAGCTGTGTCATACAAATTAGATCTCCCAGTATCGATGTTTAGTATACACAATATATTTCATGTTTCTATGCTCAAGAAGCACTTGCATGATGAGGAGCAGCAGAGAGTATTAGATGCACCTGAGATTGAGCTTCAGAATGATTTATCTACCATTGAGATTCCAGTTGCTATACTTTCCAGAGAGGACAAGAGGCTTAGAAACAAGGTAATTCCTTTGGTGAAAGTCCAGTGGAACCGAAGAGGCGTTGAGGAGATTTCTTAGGAGCGCGAGGAGGACATGCGTCGCGACTACCCACACATGTTTGAGCAGGTAAAATGAATTTGTGTATGACTTATATATATAATTTATGATTTGCATGTATGATGATGTTTATACTTAACACTAAAATGAGAGTATTATCACTTATCTCCTAAGTACTTGGAACATATGGTATATATATGAGGGGTTCCTTGTTTGGATTTTTCGCTCGATATACTTGTTCCTTTCAGTTAGGGGTTAAGTGGGAATATTTACGTTTTAGATGGTTAAGTGTAGACATCGGAGATAATTTTCGGAAGCGTGAATATTTATGACGTGCAACTTCCTGCACCTATTGAGGAAGCGGATTGATTTATGTATGTGACTATATGTGTAGTTATATTTAGATTTAACGCCAGAATGAGGATATTTCCGCTTAATTCCTAATCTCATGGAACACATGGTATATATATGGGGGGTTCCTTGTTTGGATTTTTCGCCCGACGTACTAGTTCTATTGATTAAGGGTTGAGTGGGAATATGGTTATTCTGGATTGTTAAATATAAATATCGCTATTTGCCTATCTAGAGTAATGTATTGATTTGATTATGATTTTCGAATTTCGAGGATGAAATTTTTTTAAGGGGGGAAGAATGTAAAGCCCCGTATTTTGTTACAAGTATATGTGAACCATTACTGATAAATAGTTCTATTTATGGTAAATGACTTGAGGTCATGGATATACTTGGTAAAAAGTTTCTAGACATGTATAAGTGTGGTTTCATAGAGTTCGTGCATTGGTTTTGGCTGAATAACAAAAACATGCACGAATCTGGAAATAAGTGTCTGCTCAGTCGACTTATGAGTCGACTCATGAGTCGACTAATGAGTCGATTGATGGGTCGACCTATGAGTCGACTAACGGGCTGATTTCCAGATTTTCTTTTATTTGCTGGTTGGGTTGGTTTTGTTTCGGGTTTGACCGCTTATATAAAATCTCTCCTACCCGAAACCAAACCGAAAACCCATCGGTTATCAGAGAAACCCTAGCCCCTCTCTCCCCTCAAAATCCTAGTTCAATTTTAGCGATTTTTGGGGGATTTTTCGGAGGATTTCAGCGGGATTTGATGAGGTGCAGCATAGAAGATCTTTCTCTCTCGAATTCAGGAGTTGGTCAGCATACCAAAGGCGAGTAACATCTCGCCCAACCCTACACCCACCGTTTGTATATCTTATTGAGTTTTCTTTTGGATTTGTTGAGCCTAAATCAATATTTTGCGTATAAAAGTATATCTCTATAGTATTTGATGCGAGAAATAAATTGTTTTAATTAATAAAAGTTCACTAATGTTTTGTAACCTAGATCCAGATCTGGAATTCGTTTTAAACATGGTTTCTTGTGATTTATTATTTTCAAAACATTTTTAAACATGAGTGAATATGTTTAGGGTTTTAATGCAAGATAATCAAGCAAATATTTTGTTTTAGTTTAATACATATGTGTAAGAATCGTGTTTACATTGCTAAGACTGATGAAGATGATCTTTAGGTTAGAATTTTTTTTACAAATAATTATGTATGCAGAAAACAGGGGATTTCCATCTCAGTCGACCAATCAGTCAACTTATCAGTCCACTCATGAGTCGACTGATGGGTCGACTAATGAGTCGACTGACGGGAAATTTCCAGTAACCTTTTTTTGTTTTTTCTGTTCTGTCTGGTCGATCGATAAGTTGACTAATAATCCCAGTCGACTCATGAGTCGACTGACGAGGAAATTTTCTAGTTTTCCTCAGTTTGGATCTGTTTGGTTTGGTTTGGTCTGTTTCAGTTCAACTGAAACTACTTATGTATGTTTACTGTTATTGCATGCTCTTATGTGAATGAGGAGTCACCTCAAATATATGACATTCGACATTTTAGATTTTATTTCGTATCTCTTCATGTGAGATGTCATGCGGACACCAGTTTAGGTTTACACACCAAGTCACGTGTGAGATTAGTGGATATACACCTGTTCATATATTTCATCTAGTCCATGTGTTGGGCAATTATAATGTGTAGTTCATGTGTTGGACATTTATCACATTCAGTCCATGTGTTGGATAGTTTTCATATGCAGTCCATATGTTGGACACCCATTACATGAGTTTAGACCTTGAGAGTTTACACTGACACTTACATAGGCTGGATACGACATTTGTACAAGTTGTGACACAACACCGTAATTAAGTCCTAGATGAGTTTGCCTTCTTTTATTAATGTTTCTTGTATTAGATTTTGGGTTTGGTATTTAGGGATGTACAATTAGAGATACAAGGTATATACATGAGGGTTTCCTTGTTTGGATTATTTCGCTCTACGTACCTATGCTCGTGTTGTAACTTCCTAAATACTAAAATCCTCTTATACATGGGTACTTACAATCTGAGCTACATGGTATATATATGAGGGTTTCCTTATTTGGATTATTTCGCTCGACGTACTTATGCTCACATTGTAATTACCTAAATAGGATTTGTGATTATATATATATGTTATAACTGTATTTTCTGTATACAACGAGCCCTTTCCTTTGAAGTTGGTTGTGATGTTGCTCGCTAGCGCTTTGACGCTCGTTGTCCCTCCCCCTTTCAGGTAACGAGCCCGGAGCCCGGAGAGTCACAGGTTGATGGCGAGGCACTTTAGCTTCAGCTATTCTATTATAGTTATATTTTACTTTTGAGCTCCACTGTAGGATTTGTTTAGATATTTTGAGAGTTTATTCTAGAAGTTGTAAAGGCTGTGTGCCTTATTTCCTTTTATTCAGACATTGGTATTTGAGACTTGTTGAGAAGTTCCTATTTATTCACTTCAAACATTGACCTGTACTTTAGTATGTTAGATGATGAAGTATTAATTTGATCTCTATTATTTCATCAGCTGACTCTTGTATTATCTTTTACTTGCTTTTGTACCTACACCTGTTATTTGACTCTACTAGAGAGATAGTAATTATGATGGTGAAACATGTTATTGCACGGAGTGGTGCATGGCAGGTTTGATATTCTTAGTTTCACCTTAGACTGCAGCCTTGTGTGAACCCAGGGGCGTCACAGATGCATTACATGTTCGGCGATTCCGTGACGGATCCAGACGTCGTAAACCTCAAAGGTGAGCTGTGGTTACACAGTGACGGTACGACTTGCTTATATCTTCCTCCGTTCCCTCGTCATCGTTCGCTAACAGAATTATGGGGGCAGGCAGTGACGCGGCAGATGCCATTGACCCTGACAGAAGAGCATACCAACATCCCTTGCGGATACGTCACCAACCATTCACTCCCGGGTTCCAGTGGTAGAAAACACATTACAGGGTTACACCCTAGCGTGATGGGATTGGAGGACCCGTCTAAAGGGGAACTACCTATAATAGCTCGCACCATTAGGAATCACCCCGCTGAGTTTGGCTGAGAGCTACCTATCGAAAATTATAGGTGCTTTGGTTGGTCTTATTTTTCAGACAAATCATGGTGGGGCCGGATGACAGGTTATATCCTTCACCGGTGGGGTGCTGAATTAAAGTTGATAAGATTGTATGAAGCTATTCGCACCACTCAATACAGATTACCGATGAATGCTCTCCACTTCATGGGGTTAATAGAGCTGTACAATCTAGATACCAACACCTTTCTCACCTAGAATGGAGAATTTGGACTACCCTTCCATGAGATGCACAAAGTCTCCGGACTACAAATGGGAGATATGGCGTATCATGAATATTTTCCCTCTTCGGGAGCTACATCAATTGAAAATCCATAAGCCCGCTCGATACGACACGTTATGGGAGCTCACGTGTCAATATCAGATTGCTTTAGCCAGAACTAACCCAGTTGTGAGGAAAAAGTCTCCTCAAATAAGCTTGAAGCAATTCTCATGTTACCTATTCAAGAATTTGGAGAAAACCGGTGAAGCTGTTTGTGAACTGAAACCGCTGACTCCATCGGAGATCAACAAATTAACTAAAAAATGCGACGCCCGATCTTGTACCATTGTGAGTGCCCAGGGTAAATTTTGTGCAGGGACCAAGTTCAAGACTTTCCTTTTGCAAGCGGAGAAACCCATCCTCCCTAAAACTTTGTTGGCCGGTTATATCATACTTTGGTTGAAGAAGTGCGTGGTGCCGTATCAGAACTCGGATGCCTTTCCAATAGAGGTGTTAATCCCCGTTGTCCAGCTTGCCTACGATAGGAGCTTATCTCTTTTGCCGGCAATGATTGTCGGCATCCATTGTGGGCTTCGTCAGGTGGTCACAGCTTTTACTCAAACTGAGGAGACCCCATCCGAGAAGATCCTTACGGCGAAGGAAGAGCTCCCTTACACTTATCTGATGGGGGTGGCTGGTTCTTCATCGTCCCGATTTGATGTCGCCTCCTACTAATGTAGATCTATCCACTCCTTTGCTACAACTATACGAGGAGTGTTGATGGAAGGCTCGTGACTTCTCAGAAGTTAGGAAGAGCTTGCACATGCACAAGGGTTGGGTGATCAATCCATGCCTTCCTCGATTTGCCAGCAGATATGGTGGGATGCTTACCGATGTGGAAGCGCTTGGAACTAACCGGACCTCTCTCAACGTTGGCTGTTTCTGATAGCTCATGAACATAAGACTAGGCCACCTCATTTTCTGAGTGAAGGAGCACTGCTATTTAGAGCCTTATCTACCGTGTCGGTTTTCCCGTCAATTTGGATATGACCAGTTATACATCAGGAATCCGAACTGACGGTTTCATACTCGCGGCGGGCTAGTGGACGGTACTCGTGCTTGGCTGTGGAATGTGACAGGCTGTACCGGTGCCAAATTCAGTCTTTCGAATACTGACCGCTACCTAGAGCTCACATATCTATGTTGCAAGTGGATTATGATTGCCAATGAACCCATCCTTCTGAGGTCAATTCAAGAGCTGATAGCTGAAGCTGCATCGTATATTGCCGAGAGGATGGTTCAAGAAAATCTGCAAGAACGAAGGAAGCGCGACAATAAGCTTGTTGGTCCCTCGGGCAAGGGTAAGCAGAAAGTGGAGGAAGTAGAAGAGGAATCATTCTCTTCCGACGAGGAAACTTCCAGAGAGGATGAAGCCACTGCTGGTGGTGCTATGGAGGTTAACAGCGACTTCGAGGAAGACGCGACAAGTTTGGTTGAGTCTTTTTATAAAGAGCTATGGGACTTATTGATTGCTGATCGAGCTCGTCGACTTAAAGCTTAAAAAATGGAGAATTTTGCCTACTTACAATAGAATGATGGTTGAACTTTCAGATATAGATTCCGAAGAAGAAGAGGGGAGATGTAACATTGTCCCTCATACTCGATCTCGGGCTATAACTCAAGCAGGACCGCAAATTGAGTCGCGTGCCACATCAACACAGAACAGACCTGTGGATCTTAAAGAGACGCGACCCACCAAGCGACTGAAGTTGACTATCAAGCGACACGCTAAACCTCAGGCTTCTCAAACGAAAGTGGCCGACGATACACCCATTGGTGAAGAAGGTAATATTTTAACTCTTGTCATCTTTTCAGTCTTTTCCTCTTCCAAGCTTTAGACTTAGCAAGTTTTATATTCTAGAGGGTCATGATGAAGATGCAATGATGTATGACCCCTTTCTCCCGATTTAGCCTTTTTCGAGGGATACTGCTTCCTGCCACCAGCAGACGAAGCCATGGGCCAGGATCTGATAGGTACTGAAACAGATGTGGCCTTTGGAACTGGCGAAGGTACCATTATAGAATCTGATTTGTCCACCATGATCGCTGTTTTCGCCAAAAGTTGCTGTTGTCATGGAATTCATTATATCTTTGATCGATTACAACAAATTCGAAAGAGATAGTCTTTTTATAAGACTTCTTTTACACAACAAAAGGAAAATTACAACTTTTTAGAAACAAACGCAGGATCGTTGTTTGGATCGCTGCTTGCGTGGGATCTTTGCCTGTACCGGGGGTGCGTTAGCCCGTGGACCACCGAATCACGGATTCTGATTGAATCGTAAAGGCTTTGGGGATTCTTTCTTCGTTTATCGAAGTAGGAATTTAAAATGAATATCTTATCAAAGTAAGACGATCACTCTTCTTAAGATCAAGTCAAAGCTCGAATCTCAATGAATTGCCAGAAGCTCAGGAACTATACTCTGTCTGCTCTCAAATGCTCTCTAGTCCGCCCCTTCAAAAAATCGATCTCAGGGGGGTATTTATAGCCCCTGAACAAATAACTATTTTCGAAACAATGTTTGCTGTCTCGACGACCGAGATAGTAAAGACTGTCTCGGGTTCCAAGACAGTAAACACTGTCTCGGGTTCCGAGACAGTAAACACTGTCTCGGAAATCTTCAACTGCCCGACAGTTTTCTTGTAACTGTCTTTCCACGTTTTAAAACTCTGTTATTTTGGCAGTTATCAACGTGATTCTCGCCCACGACGTTTCCCACATTCATGAACAGTTGGTGGCCACGTGTCGGTGGTTATAAAATAGTTTCTGAACCTTTGAAAGTTGTCTCGCGTGCGAGACAGTAAAGACTGTCTCGCGTGCGAGACAGTCTATACTTGTGTCCTTTTTTTGATTTTTGGATGACTTCCTTTTGAACTGCGTTTGGATATCTTTCAGCATTTTTTGACGCCTACAGATACCCCCTCCAAAGTGTTCTAGACTTATTCTTTTGTAGAGGAGTCTGGGACACTTTGGATAAGACGGGTTTTGTTTGCAATCACTTCAGTATTTAACTGAGGAGATCGTATAGAAGGACTTGTGAACGGCTTCAACTCTTGACTTCTTCATCCTTTGGTCTATTCATTGCTTTGTAGAATAGACAAAATTCTTCCGGTGCTACGTTTATTGCTTGACCATTGTCGAAGTCTTGACTCGAAGCTGGAATTTGTACTTGTGAATTCAGCTTTTGTCATCAAATTGATACTAGATTGTTAATCACTGTATCAGTCTTCATAAGAACACAGTTTATACTCATGTATTTTTTTGGAGTTTTCGAGAAATAGTTAACCTTATATGCCTGTTGGGAGGTAGCCAGGTTATTCTTAAGAATATTCTGAGTGATATTCTCCAGAAATTTCCTGTTGAGGGTAGGGAAACAGTTTAGACTCGTGTACCTATTAGAGTATTCAGGTTATTCTTAAGAATATTCTGAGTGATATTCTCCAGAAACTTCCTGTTGAGATTAGGGAAACAGTTTAGACTCGTATACCTATTGGAGTATTCAGGTTATTCTTAAGAATATTCTTAGTGATATTCTTCAGAAACTTCCTGTTGAGATTAGGGAAACTGTTTAGACTCGTATACCTATTGGAGTATTCAGGTTATTCTTAAGAATATTCTGAGTGATATTCTCCAGAAACTTCCTGTTGAGATTAGGAAAACAGTTTAGACTCGTATACCTATTAGAGTATTCTGATCTCTTTTTTGTTGGTAGAGGTGAACCCGATGATGGAGAGGAAGAATTTTATATTCTATCTCCTGGTCTTTTTTTTGTTGGTAGAGATAAACCCAAAAAATTAGAAATGAAGAATTTTATATTCTATCTCCTGGTCTCTTTTTTTGTTGGTAGAGATAAACCCAAAAATCAGAGAGGAATAATTTTATATTCTATCTCCTGGTCTCTTTTTTTGTTGGTAGAGATAAACCCAAAAAATCGGAGAGGAAGAATTTTATATTCTATCTCCAGGTGTAAAGAAAACTCAAAGTGGGATCTCCACTTAGAGAATCTGGACAGGTTTGAATAATCCTAACTGTCATAAGGTTTGATTATTTAACTTGAAAATGGACCCCTCATTCGTAGAATGAATCGAGAGAAGATTCTGGTTATGGTCCTAACTGTAGTAAGGTTTGACCAAGTGGGAGTTTGATACGATCCTAACTGTTTAAAGGTTTGATCGCTCAAGTTGTGGACCTCTCGTTCACGGAGGGAATCGAAAGAGGATTTTGGCTTTGGTCCTAACTGTTTAAAGGTTTGACCATGATGGGGGTTTGAGACGATCCTAACTGTTTAAAGGTTTGATCGTTCAATTTGTAGACCTCTCATTCATGGAAGGAATCGAGAGGGGATTTTGGCTTTGGTCCTATCTGTTTAAAGGTTTGACCAAATAGGAGTTTGATATGATCCTAACTGTTTAAAGGTTTGATCGTTTGATTTGTGGATCTCTCGTTCATGGAAGGAATCGAGAGGGGATTTTGGCTTTGGTCCTAACTGTTTAAAGGTTTGACCAAATAGGAATTCGAGACGATCCTAACTGTTTAAAGGTTTGATCGCTCGATTTGTGGACTTCTCATTCATGGAAGGAATCGAGAAGATATTTTGGCTTTGGTCCTAACTGTTTAAAGGTTTGACCAAGCAAAAGGAGGGAGTTGAGGTACAAATGACAGTAGGAATGTAGATTTGTACAAATCACTCAGAAGATGTTCTTGGTAACCATTGACGAAAGGAGATTTGCCAATTGTCATGGATTAAAATTTTGGGTGTTGTGTCAGAGCTCAACAGTAGGAGTGTTAAAGGCTTGGACACAGCGGGAGCTCAGGTGGATTTAACCACAAAGTATTTTGGTGGACGCACCCCAGTTAATTTGATCGGTGAGGAATTTTATGGTGGAGGACTGTGAATTATCAAGCACTCCATAATTAGACCGTAGGAGTTTTTTGAGGAAAGACAGACCCAATGAGGTCATTGAATCTCGTCTCAACGATAAAGTGCTTGGAAAGTCACAGTGGGAGTTGGCAAAATTGATCCCGACGATTGAAACCAATTAAGCAGCAGATGAATGATTTCAGAGTTTTATGAGGGAAGATCGACTTGATGAAGTCATTGAATTTCATCTCAATGAAAGAGTACTCTAAAAATCACAGTGATAAGGTTTTAATCATTTTGGACATGATTAAATAGCCACAACGGGAGGTTCTTAATCATTTTTTGTCATGATTAAGGGTGGATTATTCAGATGATTGGTTTTCACTTTGAACAATCGATTAGTTTCGGGTTATCCTTAAGAATATCATATATAGTATTCTCCAGAAACTTCCCGTTAAATAGGTTACCCTGAATGTACTAGGGATAGTACTTTTTCAGGAACTTTTCGTTTGTGAGCAACGTTACTGTTCTTGATATAGAATCAGGTATTGGTTCCTATCTTCGTATTCAGCCATGATAACCTTATATCCACCCCCAGCTTTCAGGTGAACCTGAGTCTAATCACATTGGGAAGCAATTTTTAACCTCTTATATCGGTCGGAGGTTCAGGAAACAGTTTATACTCGTATACCTTTTGGAGTTACATGGAGAAGCAGTTTATACTCATATACTCTTCGGAGTTAGGGGAAACAGTTTATACTCATGTACCCAATGGAGTATCATGCGTCCTCATTTGGCTTTTTTTGCCGTTATGACGTCGGAATCAATTAAAGCCTGGATTTTATTTTTTAGTCCGAAGCAAATCTTTGTGGGATGAAGAACCCTTCTGTGGTATGCACAGTAGTTTGGATCCGAAGTCCTTTTAGCTCCCTCCTGATCTTTAATAGGTGGCAGCTCGATTTTGTCATTGGCGAGGAGGTATTTCAAGATGGTTGGAGCTTCATCATCTTCAAAAGAATACTCTTTTTAGAACTTCGGATCTAGATTCGCGCTCACAGTGATTGCGGATGTCGTCGGTTAGCTTCTCTAAACTTTCTTTCTTTTAAGAAAGTGTTCAGCTTGTTTACCGTGTATTTTTAAATCTTTCTAAGTTTTGGATGGTACGACCCCTATGGCTTCCAGGACATCGATGGAGAGATTATTATGGCACGTTTGCAGGATAAACTCCTCTGTAATAGGATCTCTGCAATTCATTGCCTTATTACGGAAGCGTTTAATAAAATTATCAACCGACTCTCCGTCCTTTTGTTTCTCATCCAGAAGGGTTCCGATTGACACTTTGGTATCATCATCGAAGAAATTGTTAAGGAACAAAGTTTCTATGTCATTCCAGCAATTGATGCTCGCTGGCTTGAGACGTCAATACCAATCGAAGGCGGGACCACGAAGGGTGCCAACGAATGACCGGACCATTAAAGCCTCGTTTCCAGATATCATGCCCAAATGAGACTTGAAATAAATCAACTGCTGAATAGGTGAGCTCTTTCCGTCGAACGTTGTGAAGTTAATCAGATGGAATTTTGTCGGGTATGGAATTGAATCCTATTCTCTTGGATAGGGACACGGAATACCCGTCTTCTTTACTTCCTAAGCGGACATCAAAGCATTGACTTTGTTTTCAAGGTCTTGTATTTTCTTATCCTCATCTTCATCTCTCTTTGAGTGATATTGAGGAGAAATAATTAGGCCACCCCCAGTATTATTAAGAGGTGCGATTGAACTACCCCCAATATCGTTGTTGGGAGGATCCGTTGAACCACCCCCAGTGTTATCGTTATTAGGAGGTGCATCAGCAAAGATGACTTCATCCACTTCCGGATCACTGTCATCTGCAATATTTTGAGTGAGGCGACTGGATTCAGCTCGTTGACTAGACTCAGAAAGTTGAGGCCGTTGAGCTAGCAATTCTCTCATTTGTTGAATAGCCAACTCCATCTCCATCTTCATCTCAGCTCTAATTTCTTCACGTTGTTTGGCTAGAGCTTCTTGAAGTATTTGAGCGAACTGATCAGAGGTGATTGTGAGTACTTCTCTGGTTTGCCCTGTGCTAGATACTGTATCATCCGAAGCGATCACAGAACAAGTGTCCGAGAGCTCATCCTCTGATGACATTCTTTCATGCATTCTCTTATAGTCTCTACGTTTGATGGCTCTTAACTGGAGTCAAGACATCCGTTGAGCAATTCTTGAGTTGACTTTTCCTCCTGGTGAAAAGTTAGGATTTGATTCACTTGAATGCCACTTAGATTTTCCTTTATCAGCCATATTGATGGTGACTTCAGGGAATTCATCCTCTTGAACAGTAAGCTTCTTGCAGAAATGTCTCGGCTTGGGCTTTGACATTTTGGTGAAAAGTCTCTGGAATATTGAGACTTTTTGCGGGATGGCTTCTTGTTTGGAGTAATCATATTCCGACAATACTGTTCTAATGAGTCGCACACAGGAACAATGAGAGCTTATTTTTTGAACAATTCTCTTTCGGAATTTATTCACACCCACAGCTTGATAGTACGATTCATCGGTATGATTGCCGGAAAATCTTATCGTCTTTTGGTATGACCTCCCAGGTATAACGATATCTTTTGGCGAATACGTCTTCTTCTGGGGGTGTAAAGCCTTGTTGGCATTCTTAGGACAACTTATTATTGCCTTTGAGTGATCCAAGGTTATGTCAGGAGCCACACGTTTAGAACCACCCCCTTGCAGGTGTGGAGTCTTAATGGACTCCGAATGCTGATTTTGTACAACTCTAGACTTTGGAATCCAAACTTTGCAGAGTTTTGGTGGTTCTTTAGCCACCGTTTCTTTCTTCCATTCTCGTCTTTGTTGTGATAGAGCACGGGCATGAGCAGCGTTTGCATGACGTTTTTGTATACGTTCTTTGAGGGTCGAACGTGCCTTTTTGATGAGAGTCCATTCTTCCGTTGTTAGTTTATCAGAGATATGAGTGATTAGTCGTTGAGACAACTGAACCACTCGATACCTCCTCAACTCTAGGTCTGCGTGATAACGAACCCTGTCGGTTTGTTCCAAAGCCTTAGCCATTTGGCGAGCGTGGCGCTGACGTTGTCTCTGACGAGCCTTCTTCGTTAGTGCTGGCGAGCTTTGATTCAATCTCTTTAATTGGAGAAGAGTCATTATGAGCAAAGAGGTTGCGAGTAGAATCCTTAGCAACAATCAAGTGAGAGTCTTCATTTGTAGTGTTTGACGGAGTCAAAAACTTGAAAACCTTCTTAGAAGATGAAATCTTCCTGCATTTGTGAGGCAAGGAAGACTTTGAGGATGAGGATGATAGATATTCCTCATATTTCGCTTGGTCAAATTCGTACTCGATCGTGGATTCAATCGGTATCTTGATTGGCTACGACACAATGGTCTTAGCAGCGAGACCGTTGGCTCCCACTGTGGTCGCCAGTTTGTTTTTACCAAAAGTTGCTGTTGTCATGGAATTCATTATATCTTTGATCGATTACAACAAATTCGAAAGAGATAGTCTTTTTATAAGACTTCTTTTACACAACAAAAGGAAAATTACAACTTTTTAGAAATAAACGCAGGATCGTTATTTGGATCGCTGCTTGCGTGGGATCTTTGCCTGTGCCGGGGGTGTGTTAACCCGTGGACCACCGAATCACGGATTCTGATTGAATCGTGAAGGCTTTGGGGATTCTTCCTTCGTTTATCGAAGTAGGAATTTGAAATGAATATCTTATCAAAGTAAGACGATCACTCTTCTTAAGATCAAGTTAAATCTCGAATCTCAAGGAATTGCCAGAAGCTCAGGAACTATACTCTGTCTGCTTTCAAATGCTCTCTGGTCCGACCCTTCAAAAAATCAATCTCAGGGGGTATTTATAAAGCCCTGAACAAATAACTATTTCCGAGACAGTGTTCGCTATCTCGGCGACCGAGACAGTAAAGACTGTCTCGGGTTCCGAGATAATAAACACTGTCTCGGGTTCCGAGACAGTAAACACTGTCTCGGAAATCTTCAACTACCCGATAGTTTTCTTGTAACTGCCTTTCCACGTTTTAAAACTCCGTTATTTTGGTAGTTATCAACGTGATTCTCGCCCACGACGTTTCCTACTTCATGAATAGTTGGTGGCCATGTGTCGGCGGTTATAAAACAGTTTCTGAACCTTTGAAAGATGTCTCGCGTGCGAGACAGTAAACACTGTCTCCCATGGCGAGACAGTAAATACTATCTCGCGTGTGAGACAGTAAAGACTGTCTCGCATGCGAGACAGTCTATACTTGTGTCCTTTTTTTAATTTTTGGATGACTTCCTTTTGAGCTGCGTTTGGATATCTTTTAGTATTTTTTGATGCCTACAATCGCTAGCCCAGGTACACCTATTACTAGTTGTACACCTTTTAGGTGGCAATCTCGGGTATTAAACGACTCAGAGTTCGTCCCTCCTCTAATTGCTTATATGCTTCTGGCTCATTTAGAAAAATTATAAGAGGCCATTGCTGATGTCGGGGTGGCAGAGCCTACCGTTGCTATTGAAGGTAACTTTAATTTCCATTCATTATCAATTTCTAACGTCTCATCTTATGTCATAACACTTAGACCTTTCTGTAGACATTTTGGTGGAAGGTTTAAATGACGAAGAAGTTTCTCATGACGCAGTTAACACCCCTTTATTTGACCTTATACAAGATCCTTCAGGATCTGGTGATAGGCTGCTCAACGACATGTTGTCAGAACAAACTCGCCGAGATGTTATTGAACCGGTCATCGAGGCTGGTTCCTTTGTAGGTATGAATTTTGTCCTTTTATAAAAGCTATTCCCTTATCAGATTTACTTTACCTTAAGGGAGTTGTACTTATAGGACCAGTCGTTAAGACTGATGCAACTACTATTGTTGAGATATCCGACGATCTTGAGGGTCTTGATTTCTTGCTACTGACAGGAATTATCATGGAAGCTCAGTCGTCCGTTGCCCATACTCAGCTCACGACCCTAACAACTTAGATGACTACTGCAGCGACGGGGACTAGCCTTGTTGAGCAGGCCTTGAGACCAACCGATGAGGTTGGTACGTCAACGGCTACAACATCGGCGATGGTCTTAACAATTCGCGAGGTTGTGTCGGCAGGGTTAAGTACGGGATATCAACTTAAGGAACCATCGCTTGACTTTGGTAAATTTTAACGACGATGCTGATTTAGAACTTTAGCTAAGACTTCAAAGCTATTTATATCCTCTTTTCCATGCAGGTTCATCTTCTCAGCTAAATAATATGGTTAAGACTATGTTATTTGATGGTGACCCTGATAAAGACCTTCTTCGCTTGGAGATTACTTCCTTTTTCTTGTTTGTGAATGACATGATTGATAAGCTTATCAACAAAAGACTTTCTCTCGGTCTTTTCAAGTCTTATCTCGATCACCAAGTGACTTTTATAAGAAATTAGGGACATTCGGATCTGGCAGATGCTATTACTGTAGACATAGACCATCTCGAGCGTGAATTTCAAAGGTTGAAGGTATTCCAGTCTACCGGTGCTCCTTCCTACATGGCCGATCAGTTAGAGACTAGGTTGTAGATGTGGCGTGAAGCTCAAATATCTGCCAATCTTAAAATTCAAGAACAAGAGAGTCGTGTCCAACAGAGAGAAGCCTTCTTTAATGATAAACTGGCATCCCTTCGCGAAATTAACTCTTCTCTTACATCAGGTGGTCAATCATGATCACCAAAACTAGCAAAGCTGAGGCTTGATTCCTCTTACCACGACGAGAGGAAAAATAATGTAGGTATATCCTGACCTTCTTCAAGATGAAAATTAGACTCTTCAGAAGTCTAAGAACAAGTAAAAAATGAAGGTTTGTAATGCCATCTTTGCGATCATTGAAGAAGAGTCCATGCATGTCACTTTACTCATCGACTCGGAGGAAGAGAAGATTGCCATAATAGGGATAAGATCCGACAAAGATTATCTAAGGGATTATAATCAGCTAGGAGTGTCCAAGTTCAGAATTCAAGATATAGCTTCTACGCCATATAACCTAGCTTCTAATGGTCTACCTGACAAGACCATCATCAAACTGCTAAAGAAGTTCATCTCCTCTAACAAACGAGATTGGGATGAGAAACACAGAGAGTGTTTATGTACTTATCAAACAACAGTTCACACTCCCACTAGCCCCATGACATTCTCATTGATCTATGGATGTGAAGTCGTGATCATTTTGGAATTTAAGGTACCATCATTAAGAATCAACATTGTTGAAAAGATGATAATTGAAGAACATCATCAAAAGTGCATCCAAGAACTAGAAGTGCTAGATGAGCTAAGGCTCCAAGCTTAGTAAAGAATCAAGATCTACTTGTCACGGATCTCGAGGGCCTTCAATAACAAAGTCAGAAACCGATCCTTCAAACAGGGCGATTTGGTCTTAGCCGTTCGTCGACCCATGGTCATGATGCATAAGACTAAAAGAAAATTTTTACCCAAATAGGAAGGTTTATTTGTAGTAGAGACAGTCTACTCAAATAGAGCATATCGCCTAATTGACCAACATGGCAATAGGCTCATGGCACCAATCAACGTGATGTTTCTCAAGAAATACTACCTATGATATCAGCCAATTCTATTTCCCCACAGAGATCTTGGTTACATTTAAGTTTCCATCTCTAACCAAAAACATTGATCTTCTTGATCCCAAAATCTCTAACGAGTTATCATGTTAACATTACATCTCTGTTTGACTCTAAATATCCTTATCACTATCATGTTAACATTACACTTTTGAATAGTGTCCACTCTAAAAATATCCATATCACTGTCATGTTAACATTACACCTCTGAACGGTGTCCATTCTAGACATCCTTATACTGTCATGTTAACATTACACCTCTGAACAATACTAATTTGACCAAACCGTAATGTTAACATTATACCTCTGAATGGTTTCCTATTTTTAAACTATCTAATCAGTTAACATTATACCTCTGTTAGACCATTTCGTAGACCCATTAACATTACACATCTGTCGACCTATCTTAGCAAATTTGATTAGTTAACATTACACCTCTGTTAAACTCGCTAATATCAAAAATTGATTATTTAACATTACACTGCTATCGATTTCCTACCGTTAAGTTAACATTACACTTCCAATTGGTAGTCATCATTTGGACTTTTGTGAGTCAATCGGTTAACACTACACCTCTGTTGGTCACTCCCTTTGGCACGTTAACATTACACCTTTGTCAAAATTCCTTAGTACTTTTATGTTAACATTGCACCTCTGAATAGTACTAACCTTGCAAACCTGATATGTTAACATTACACCTCTATCAGTTTGATTCAATCGACCGGTTAACATTACACCTCTATCGGACATCCTATTTGACTAGTTAACATTACACCTCTGTCAAATATCCTCCCATTATCATGTTAACATTACTCCTCTGAACAATGTTAACTTGATCGAGCTATTATGTTAACATTACACCTTTACTAGTTTGATCCTAACATCATTATCCCTAGCAAAGATGTTACTTGTCATGTTAACACTACACCTTTATCATACACACATCAAGGGAGATAAGAAGTTCTTTTATTTATTGAAAGAGCTACAAAAAGATCATTATAGGGAAAGTGGATATAAAGTGTATATCTGTGCAACACACTCAGCCATTTGTGCATCCCTGAGTCCATGATCACCCTTCTGGGCCTGTTCCCTCAAGACTCTAGGATCAACGGGAATGACATGAGATCTGATGACCGAGAGCCTCTCTGTTTCATTTTGGATCTTCGCAACCTGAGAGTCCCACTTTTTGGTTAACTCTGCCAGATTAAGCTCATCCTTCTGGTGTTGAGTTGCCTCCCAACGCTCCTAAGCCATAGCAATGGTCATCTTAGCCGTATCGATTATCACATCCTTTTCTTGGATAGAACCTTGAAGCTCTGTGTGATGACTATCAGCCAATGCAATGTTGTCAAACTATGGACTTTCACATTGGTCCACTCCATTTCTGCACGGGCAGATTCACCTGTCTTATGATGAGCTACTAGCAAGCGACAAAATTCAACCTCAGTACTGCCATCAAGATCAGCCATGTGAACCCCTACAGCTCTTGGCAATTGAATTCAGCTTTGTCGATCACCGTCTTGAAAGGTTCAGTGCGCACAGAACCGATGACCGATATCAAAACACCTAGTTGATCCCTCAACGACTTGAGAGTATAGGCATATAACGCTCTCTGTGAATTCAAGGTGGCTATGACACTCTAGTTAAACAATCTCACTAGACTCTCTGTCAAGATCTTTACCTCCACCTCCACTACGTCCACGAAACTCAAAGGACCTATCTCGGCTGAGACTACCATTGCATCTATAGTAGTCGAGGAGATAGCAGGTACAACTTGTATCTGCTCATTCCCCAACATGAGATATAGTGCAAGCGTCACTAAGGTATTTAAGACTATAGATGAGATCATCGTCCTTGCAACCATCACTATCATCATAGGCACATCTGCTGGTACAACTTCAACATCCATAGATGAAACCTTCGCTCACCAAGAGTAGCTGTAGCTTCACTTGGACCTTCATCGGAACGAGGTTTAGGGCTTTGTGGCCCCTCCCTTTCAACTCCTGTCAGCACGGGAGAAATTGAAACGTCATCATCATTGTCAGAAGCACTATGAACAATTAATCTTCGCCATACTAATGAAGCAGGTGTTGGTGCAGGAGCCTCAGTCATTTCAAAAGCAAGCGTCGATGCCAAGACATCACAAGCGTCTTTAAAATTAGTCACTAGTTCAAAATGACCGCTCATAGGAAAAGACGTAGGCATTGCTTCACCCACGGTCTCGAGGTCAGACTCATCATCTATTAGACAAACAAAATATAGTTACCAAAAGTGGAGCAATTGTTAGGACTCGTGTTTTAATGATGATTTACAAACCCTATTATTGGTACTAATTACTTGTCAAGTGATCTTACGTAGGATGTGTTTATCAAGCAATATAGTGTTATTAAAGGAGGATGGATAGATTTTTACCTTAACGATGACATTCATGGAGGTGGAGGCAAGTTGATGAAGAAATCTTATATGCTCAAAAATCGACTCAAGCATATATCTACTTAAGAATAGCATTCAAGTACATTTTCAAGAAGAGTTTCATCAACAAAACTTAGCAAATATCTATACTCAATATTTGTATACATCAGTAAGCGATATTTATATTTTTACTTCTCTTTAGATTATAATTTAGACAAGATTAAAGTTATATAACTCTTGAAGCATTAGGGGATTACACTCACACACACACACTTCTAAATTCGTTTTTGTTTTCAAAAATCATTTTAAATAAAGTTTGTTCAAAGACAACACTTTCTACGCTATAACTTAAAAGAATTTTCGAAAGCCTCAAATTTTTCTTTAAGTTATTCAGCTATTTTAAAACAAAAATAGATTTTTTTAGTGCTTCAGTCGGCCGACCAAAATCATCGGTCAACCGATTGTGTATCATTTTATAGTATTTAAAAAACTATTTTTGTGCGGTCGACTGATCATAATTTTTAGGCGACTGATTCTTATCAGTCGACTAAACTTATAGACCAGTCGATGATGGCTATATCAGCAGCACTGTAAGTTTTTAGTCATTCTGTTCAGTCAACTTATTTATAAAATTAGTCTACCGATTCATTGTAATGACTAGTTTTCCATAATTGGGTTTTAAGGGATTTGTTTTGATTTTTGGATTTTATTCAGATTTGGGCTGATATGTAGAGAGACTATAAATAGTCCTCAGGTCTCATTTGTTAAAAAATAAGAGGGAACTAAGCTTAAAGACTTGAGATTTTCATTTTTGAGACTCCTAAGCTTAATTTTCTCCTCTTTCTGAAGTTCTCTCTTATGGGTTTTCACTTTCATATACTCACAAACCCCTAAGCTTCAAATTGCTTATCTCTTCATCATTGCCATAGGATTGTTGTAAGAGAGATTATTTTCTTTATTTTGTATTGTGTGGCATTGTATGGAGAGCTATATCTCGAGGACATCATTGTGTGAAGAATTAGATATTTGGGAGATCATTGTGTAGAAATTCTGGCTTCCAAACCGGGTTGTGTAGTGGATTACTATTAGGAGATGTGGTCAGGAATGTAGGTCGAGAGTGGTCAAACCTCATGAACATATCGTCGTCTTTATTGTCTAACTATCTCTCACTCTCTCTCCTTTATTATTGCCTTATTATCATATTTTGTGTCTTAAATTGAATTGTATTTTATTAGTTGTACATTATTGTTTGATTATCCTATTCACCCCCTCTAAGGTAATTTTATTTGGTATCAGAGCTTGATCTCTATATTTGCTTTGGTTTAATCACCTTAGAGTAAACATCCCATATGGAATCAAACATGAATGTGCATGCTCTTGAAGGTCAATCAATTTCTAGGCCCCCTTTGTTTAATGGTAATAATTTTGCATATTGGAAGGCTAGGATGCACATTTACTTGAGATGTATCGATATTGATATCCTAGATATTGTTGAAAAAGAAATGTTGAAAAATCTAGTCGTAATATGACTGATGATGAAAAGCACTTGGC
Organism: Asparagus kiusianus; assembly: GCA_022839385.1. Classification (NCBI taxonomy): domain Eukaryota; kingdom Viridiplantae; phylum Streptophyta; class Magnoliopsida; order Asparagales; family Asparagaceae; genus Asparagus; species Asparagus kiusianus. Next base: position 845,840 of record BQKN01001032.1, read on the forward strand.
TACTCGTAATGTTAAGGCTATGAATGCCTTGATTTGTGATCTTACTCTAAACGAGTTTAATAGAGTCTCCATTTGTGCAACTGCACATGAAATTTGAGAGAAACTATATGTAACTCATGATGGAACTCCTCAAGTCAAGGAATCAAAAATTAGCAATCTAATGCATGAATATGAACTATTTAAAATTCTTCCAAAAGAGTCTATTGATGCCATGTTGAGTCATTTTACTAACATTGTGAATCAACTACATGGTTTTGACAAGGTGCTTGAGAACCAAGAAAAGAACTACAAGATCCTCGTTCTCTTACACCGGTATGAGAGCCTAAAGCAACGATAATAGAGGAGGCAAATGATCTCACCAAACTCACCCTTGATGGTGTCATTGGTAAACTCAAAGTTCATGAGAAGAAGATCAAGGAAAAAGAAGATGAACCCCCCAAATAAATGAAAATCCCTCTCCAAAGAAGAAATCATTTGCACTCAAAGGAGCAATTGAGAGTTATTCTTCTTCATCCGATAGTGAAAATGATATCTCAAGAGAACCGGCACGTCTCTCTAAGAGAATATCAAGATTGGTAAGGAAAAATAAACACTTTCAAAATAATCGCTCTAACAAGTCTTCATCACGTGTAGGAAAATGCTTTGAGTGTGGTGAACTGGGACAAATGGAAAGAGATTGCCCCAAGATAAAAGAAAAGTACATGAAGTATAAGAAGAAGAAGGATATATATGCGAGATGGGAAGAATCTGAACCTAGTGATTCAAATAGTGATGGAGAAGCCGCCAAGTGTGCCTTCCAAGATCCAAATATATGTTTCATGGCTCACGATGAGGAGATAATATCCGATTCTGAAGATATGCAATATGAATTAGACAACTCTCTTGCTAAATTAAAATTTGAGTTTAAAAAGTTAGCCAAAGAATACTCTTTATTTAAAAAAGTGCACAACTCATGTGATTTAAAATTTAAATTATTACAATCTTCAATGAATGATGTTATTTCTTTAAATGATAAAATAATTGGAGATCTTGATTTTAAAAACAAACAATTTAGATCAAAAATTGAAAGATTAAACGATGAAATTGCATTATTGAAATCTAGTCATGCTTCTTCTAGTCATGCTCACACTCATTTTTGTAGAAAAATGTTTCATCAATCTCATGCACCCACTTACAATAAAATTTTTATTTGCACCTATTGCATGAGACATGATCATATCTCCACTTATTGTAGAATTAGAAATGATATTTATGCTTATGGGTTGATGTGGGTACCCAAGGGTACTACGAGTACTAACATTCAAGGACCTAAGATTTGAGTACCTAAAGTATCTACTATTTCTTTACTTGTAGGGAACATCTTACACAAGACACAAAGAAGTATGGTACCTTGATAGTGGTTGTTCTCATCATATGACGGGCAATAAAGATCTTTTTACAATCCTATCAAGGATGGAAGGAGGCAATGTCTCCTTTGGCGGTGGCGAGAAAGGTAAAATTATCGATATTGGTATTATTGGTAAGAAACCTTCTCCCATTATTGAAGATGTTTACTTAGTAAAAGGACTAAATCATAATCTTCTTAGTATTAATCAACTAAGTGATAAAGACTATGGTATTATTTTTGTACCGGATAAATGCATTGTTAGCCTCAATGATAAAATTGTTTTTTTTGCGCTTAGAAAATTTAAAGTGTATATTTTTGAGATGAATGAGCTTGTAGATCAAGGTGTTAAATGTCTTACGCAGTGGATAGTGATCCTTAGATTTGGCACAAACGACTTGGACATACAAACATAAAGTTAATTTCCAAGCTATCAAAGAAAAACTTGGTAAGAGGATTTTCAAGTTTAAACTTTGTTAAAAACTCCCAATGTGAAGAGTATGCAAAAGGTAAACAAATCAAAAGTTCCTTTAAATCCATTAACAAGGTATCCACCACTAAACCTTTACAAATACTTCATCTTGATCTCTTTGGTCCTATGCGTGCACCTCACTAAGAGGAAAACATTATGATTTTACAATTGTTGATGATTTTTCTCATTTCACACGGGTCATATTTCTTGCAAATAAAGATGAGTGCTTTGATGAGTTTTTACATTTTGTGAAAAGGGTTGAAAATAAAAAATATTTAAAAATTGTCAAAATTCATAATGGTTATAGAGGTGAATTTCAAAATAAGCATTTTAATAATTTTTGTGACCATCATGGTATTACACATATGTTTTTCACACTAAGAACACCACAACAAAATAGTGTTGTTGAATAAAAAAAAGTATACCATACAAGAGATGTCATGTACCATATTAAATGCCTTTGATTTACCTAAATATTTTCAGGCGGAAGCTATTAACATGGCTTGCCACGTTTTAAATCGTGTTTTGATTAAGCCCATTTTCAAGAAAACTCCTTATGAACTTTATTTTGGTAAAACACCTAACATAGGCTAATTTTAGATTTTTGGTTGTAAATATTTATCTTGAATACTAAAGATCATCATGATAAATTTGATTCTAAAATAGATGTTGGAATATTTTTAGGATATGCATCAAGGAGTAAGGCTTATAGAGTTTTTAACAAACGAGCACTTGTTGTTGAAGAATCTAAACGTTATCTTTGATGAGACTAATATTGGTTTGTAAGATTTTGTACCTATTAGGGAAGATGATGACATTAAAATAGGATTAGAATAATAATAAATAAGTAACCCCCCTTCAACGGTTGCATCAAGGACTCAAGAGGGAGAACTTGAAAGTAACCAAAAGATGATCAAGGAGAACTTCCTAAAATTTGGAAGTCTGCTCTGGATCATCCTAAGGAACAAATCATTGGAAGCCCCTCAAAAGGAGTCATGACTCGCTCAAAAACTATTAGCGAATATGGTAACATTGCCTTTCTATCTCAAATAGAACCAAAACATGTTGATGATGCTTTAAATGACGAGTTTTGGATTTTAGCCATGCATGATGAATTAAACAATTTTCAAAGAAATAATATTTGGAAACTTGTACCTAGACCAAAAGATCTTCATGTTATTAGAACTAAAAGGGTTTTTCGAAATAAACTTGATGAATTTGGTATAGTAACTAGGAATAAAGCTAGATTAGTTACCCAAGGATACAATCAATAGGAGGGCATTGATTATGATAAAACTTTTGCACCGGTTGTAAGAATGGAGTCAATTCGTATGTTTTTGGCTTTTGCTAGTTTTAAAAACTTTAAACTATTTTAAATGGATGTTAAAAATACCTTTCTAAATGGTTTTATTAATGAAGAGGTTTATGTTGAGCAACCCCCCGGATTTATTGATCCTTTATTTCCAAATCATGTTTACCGAGTTCAAAAAGATTTATATTGTTTGAAACAAGCTCCAAGAGCTTGGATGCTCATCTTTCTAGTTTTCTCATCGAAAATAGTTTTTCAAAAAGAAAAATTGATAATACTTTGTTTGTTAGAAAAAAAAGTGATTTCATCTTACTTCAAGTATATGTCAATGATATTATTTTTGGAGCTACTAATGAATCTTTGTGTAATGAATTTTTAAAAGTTATGCAAGAGCAATTTGAAATGAGTATGATAGGAGAGCTCACGTTTTTCCTTAGACTGCAAATCAAACAAGGTGATGATGGAATTTTTGTCTCACAAAGCAAGTATGTAAGAAAGTTGGTGAAGAAATTTGGGATGTCAAACTCTAAGCACGCACCAACTCCAATGAGTACTTCTATCTAGTTGGACATGGATGAAAGTGGTGAGAAAGTAGACCAAAAGCTATATCGAGGTATGATAGGTAGTTTACTTTATCTCACTGCTAGTAGACCTGACATAATGTTTAGTGTTTGTGCATGTGCACAGTTTCAAGCTTCTCCTAGAAAACCTCATTTAATTGCTATTAAATGCATTATTAAGTATATAAATGGTACAATTGAACTTGGTTTGTTTTATCTAAAGCATACTACTTTTGATATTTATGGTTATTGTGATACCGACTTTTCCGAATGCAAGGTAGACTGCAAGAATACTAGTGGTACGTGTCAATTCTTAGGCAACTCTTTAGTTTCTTGGTCATCCAAGAAGTCAAATTGTGTCACCTTATCTACTACAGACGCGGAATACATTGTCGCTGGTTTATATTGTGTTCAATTATTATGGATGAAATTGGTTGATTTTAGCTTACGTTTTCATGATACAAAAATTTATTGTGATAATACTAGTGCTATAAATATTTCCAAAATTTTAGTTTTTCATTCAAGAACCAAACATATAGATGTTCTACATCGTTTCTTGCATGATTATGTAGAAAGGAAAGATGTGTCCCTTGTTTATATTAATAAAAAATATCAACCAGCAGACATCTTTACCAAGCCTCTTTGTGAAGAAACTTTTTATCGTATAAGAAGTGAACTAGGCATGTGCATCCTTTGATTCATGATTTTCTTGATTATTTATTTATCTTTTTCAACAATGATGTTTTACAATCTTTTTAAATGACTTACATAGTTCATGGATTTGCATGCTTTTCTTTCTTATGTTTTGGTTGAAAAATTCTTATCTTGAGTTAACTGTCTAATATGGCCATGATCAGTCGACTGAAACATGCACATCAGTCAACTAAAACATGCACATCCAATCGACTGGTTAAAAATTAGTTGACTGAGTAGCGCACAGTTATTTTAATATTTTTCCTTGTGTACCCTATTTTGATGTTGCCAAAGGGGGAGAAAATATCCTATACTTTATGCACATAGATAGGATGAGAGCCTTATAGATAGGGGGCATCTATCTATAAGTAGTATTTAATCTTTTAATTCTTAAATATTTTCTCCTTTATAATGGTGGTTTGTCATCATAAAAAAGGTTGAGCAACTGTTAGGTCTCGTGTTTTGATGATAATTTACAAACCTCATTATTGGTGCTAGCTGCTTTTCCAGTGATCTTACGCAGGATGTGTTTATCAAGCAATATAGTGCAATTAAACAAGGATGTATGGATTTGCGCACAGTATATTTTCAAGAATTGCTTCATCAATAAAACTTAGCAAATATCGATACTCAAGACTTGTATACATCAATAAGTGATATTTGTATTTTTACTTATCTCTAGATTTTAATGAAGACAAGGTTAAAGTTGATAACTCTTGAAGCATTAGAGGATTACACACATACACTTCTAAACTCGTTTTTGTTTTCAAAAATCATTTTAAACAAAGCTTGTTCAAAGAAAATACTTTCTACACTATAACTTAAAAGTATTTTCCAAAGCCTCAAATTTTTCTTTAAGTTATTCAGCTATTTTAAAACAAAAATATATTTTTTAGTGCTTCAGTCGACCGACCAAAATCATCGGTCGACCGACTGTGTATCATTTTATAGTATCTGAAAAACTGTTTCTGTGTAGTCGGCTGATCATAATTTTTAGTCAACTGATTCTTATCAGTTGACTGAACTTATAGACCAGTCGACTGATGGTTATATCAGCAGCATTATAAGTTTTCAGACATTCTGGTCAGTCGACTAATTTGTAAAATCAGTCGACTGATTCACTGTAATGACTAGTTTTCTAAAATTTGGTTTTTAAGAGATTTATTTTGATTTTTGGATTTTCTTCAGATTTGGGCTGATATATTGTGAGACTATAAATAGTCTTTAAGTCTCATTTGTTAAAAAAAAATAAGAGAGAACTAAGCAAAAAAAAACTTGAGGTTTTCATTTTTGAGACTCCTAAGCTTAATTTTCTTCTCTTTCTGAAGTTCTTTCTCTTTTGGGTTTTCACTTTCATATACTCACAAACCCCTGAGCTTCAAATTGCTTATCTCTTCATCTTTGCCATATGATTATTGTAAGAGAGATTATTATTTTCATCTTGTATTGTGTGGCATTGTGTGGAGAGCTAGATCTCGAGGAGATTATTGTGTGGATAATTAGATCTTGGCGAGATCATTATGTAGAAATTCTGGCTTCTAAACTGGGTTGTGTAGTGGATTACCATCGGGAGAGGTAGTTGGGGACGTAAGTCGAGAGTGATCGAACCTCGTGAGCGTATCGTCGTCTTCATTGGCTAACTATCTCTCACTCTCTCTCCTTTATTATTGCCTTATTATCATATTTTGTGTCTTAAATTGAATTGTATTTTTATTAGTTGCACATTATTGTTTGATTACCCATTTTAGTAACTATACAAGATTGATTGAAAGTACCTGGCATATACAAAGAGCCGCTGATGTCACCATGATTGCCTGTGTTATCAGGCTCAGTCAAATAGGCATCAGTGTCGTTATGTCCATAATCCACTTACTCCTCTTCGTCGCTTTGAGGAATGAGCTCCTTATCTGTATGAAATAAGCGCATTAGCTAAAAGCATTTCAAAGATGAAAGTCATGAATATGTAAACAGAAATCACCTGAATTGCTAATCCTAGGTTACTGTACTGGGACTGCAGGAGACTCCTTCCTAATCATCAAAGAGTCTCTGGGCACATGTTCAGGCTCAAGAGATGCCAAGCACTTCTGTTTTGAAGATGGTAGAGGAAGAGGAATATGTAATGACCTCTTTCCTTTCCCCCATCCCCTACCAAGTACTCCTCGATGAACCGCTAGCTTAGTCGGCTCTTGAATGTTGATTCCGACCGGTCTTTGAAGGGTAGGATTTTCACCTGGCACTTCTAACTATTCATTTGGCATGCCTTCAACCAAAAACTCTCGAAGTCCAGGAGATCTTTTCTTTGAACCCTTCTTGGATAGTTCCTTATACCACTGGGTAATCCAATACAAATCGATTTTATTCACCTGGAACTTAGGAGGAGGGACAATCACCTTGCTGTACTACTTGCAAAACCCCAACGTCATGTAACAGTTAGGCATGTACTGAGGAAGTGAGAACCGAGGCCTTGTATCCCTGCAACAAAGTGGTACAAGCACGAGCTTCGTCGACCAAGCTCTCTATTCATAGCAATCTTGGATGCGGATTCCAGACGTACAGCTGGTCATAGCCAAATTGACGAGTGAATCGATACGGAAAATAGAGTTCGATGTATCACTCCATACCATTCAACCTAGCGATGAGGTGATCTGGTCGGATGTTTACCAACCAGTTAAAATACCTGTTCGCGGTAAAAATCGGGTCTTTCTTCATTGATGTCATTGTACTCTTGATAACAGTTTATCGGTTACAAAAGATCCGGTCTTTTTATAAGATCCGGTTACAATGAAAATCAAAATACGAAAAAGAAAGATTACAACTTTTATCCTTGTTTGTCGAACGAATCGCGAGCTCCTGTTTTGCGGTCACTCGCTTTGTGTGGGTTCTTTGCCTACGCCGGGGTTATTTGCCGTGGACCACCGCGTGATCTCGATCCGGTCGGATCTACACGATATAACGGGTATTATTCCACCAAGGGAATAATAGCCGGGAGGGATTGTTTCACCAAGGAAACAACCGCTCGATGCTCGGGATCTAAGAACCAAGCTTAGATCCGGAGTGTGATCGTGTAGATCTGAAGATCTGATCCTCTCGAACACCTGCCTTATTTGGCGTTGACGATCGCTGAGCACCGGATCTGGAAGTCCAAGTCTCCTAAGCCTTCAAAGTTTGAATCTTGTTTAGATCTGAGTCTCCAATCCAGCAGGGCTTCGCCTCCTCCAAAATCCAACCTCTCGAACCAAATGAACACAAGGCCTATTTATAGGCACTCAGAACTGTGCATTTGCACAGTTCTGGGCCTAGCCACCTGTGGTTGGCTCGGCTCTTGGTCGAGCCACCCACAGGTGGCTCGGCCTTGGCCGAGCCACCTCAGGGTGGCTCGGCTAAGGCCGAGTCCCCCGGGGTTTGGACTTGTGTCCGTTTCGTCCGTCGTTCAGGTTTTCCGGTGTTTCCGGTTCTCCGTTGTTCGGATTTGATTCGGTTTGTGGTTGACTTGATCTGGAATCGATTCGTTTTGATCCGGTTCCTGATTTGGCAGTAAACCCACTTCTGAGTTCGAGTCCGAAACCGATCTTGATTCGATTGTTATATCACCGAGTTCGCTCTTGTTTAGATGACTCGGTGATTCCCCGAAACGTTGGTTTGATTCCGCGTGCGAGTGGACGCATTCCAATGCTTGGGTGCGATTTGTTGGCTTCGTCGCCTCGTTAACCTGCTCCGTTGCGTATGGCTTGGCTTCGGCGTTGGCGGGATAACGGTCGTGCTTGGATACGTCGCTCGATGGTCCTTTTGTTGAATTGGCATCGTCGAGCTGTGATAAGGGACCTATAGGCAATTTTATACGCCTACAGATACCCCCTCCAAAGTATTTCAGTCTCGTTCTTTTATAGAAGAGTCTGGAATACTTTGGATGTGATTGTCCCAACCTTTAGTCGGCATAACGGGACTTTGGAATGGCTTCTGTCCTGGATTCCTTCGATTCCTTTAGGTCATTCAGTGCTTTGTAGAACGCCTATGAGGATTCCGGTGCTGCATTTATTGTCTGACCGTCATTGGAATTTTGAACTTGAAGTCGATTCCTGATTTCTTGCTTTTTTAGCTCGAGTTGGTTGCTTCAACATAGAACTGATCATCAATTGACGGCGTCGTCCGGCGTTTGAGCTTCATTACGACGCGTTGTTCGGCGTCCAGGCTTCATTGTAATGCGCTGTTCGACGTTTGACACAGTTTATACTCGTACGTCTACTGGAGTATACACAGTTTAAGCTCTTAAGGTATTAGAGCATGGCGGATACTCGAGTCACGAGACCAATCCATAGAATTGATGCGTCAATGACTCGTACTTATAGAATTTTTGGCAAATTCTCAGCCATCAACGGATTTGATAAGCCTTTACCGACTACCGTTTGAGTCAGGCTAGCATGCGGATTGTTTAAGTCCGTTCCGCATGTAACGTTAAGCTAAAAGAGTTAACCCTTTTAGTGCTACGATATTGAATACGTAGACTTCGTCTTTCTCCTGTGAAAAGACTAAACAGCAACGTGTATGAGACGTTGACTTAGGATTTTTGGCAAATCCTCAGCCTTCAACGGATTTGAGGTGCTCTTACCGATTACCGTTTGAATCGAGCTTACATGCGGATTGTTTTAAATCCGTTCTGCATGTGACGTTGTGCTAGAGGAATGAACTCCTTTAGACTTTGTGCTATGATGGTGAATACATAGGCTTTACCACTTATTACGGGAATAGGCTACCCGGCGACGCGTGTGAGGCGTTGACTTTAGGGTTTTTGGCTAACCCCCAGCCTTAAACGGATTTGATTAGCCTTTACCGACTACCGTTTGAGTCGGGCTAGCATGCGGATTGTTTTAGTCCGTTCCGCATGTGACGTTGTGCTAAAGGAATGAACTCCCTTAGACTTTGTGCTACAACTCCGAATATGTAGACTTCGCCATTGTTGTGGGAATAGGCTACCCAGCAACGTGTATTAGACGTTGGCTTATCCCTACTTAGGTTTCGGAATAAAGGTCCCCAGAATCGAACTCTGGTGTCTTTTTCAATCGGCGAAAGACTAAACCGGCGACGCGTGTTAGGCGTCGGCATATCCTTTCTTAGGATTCAGGATCAAATTCCCCATGCGTGTGAGGCATGGATTTCGGTGTTATTAATAACAACCTGCCACAATGTTGAATATGCGGACGAGTGTTCTTTTTAGCGGTTAAGAACTAACCGGCCGCGCGTGTTAGGCGCAGACTTATCCTTACTTAGGTTTCAGGATAAAATACCCCAGAACCGAACTCTGGTGTCTTTTTCAATCGGAAAAAGACTAAACCGGCAGCGCGTGTTAGGCGCAGACTTATCCCTGCTTAGGATTCGGGATAAAATTCCTATGATGAATCCAAGATTCTTGGAAAAGGATTGGTGTGGGAAGGAAGAATTTTATATTCTATTCCCAGAACAAGGAAAGGAGACTTGAGGTGGGATCTCCACCCCCAGAATCCGGAAAGGTGAAACTGAGAGTGAGATCTCCACTCTGAGAATCGAAGAGATTCGGATAACCCTAACTGTCGGAAGGTTTGATTACCGAGGTAAAGATGAATTTCTCGTTTATCGAGAGTGAATCGTGGTTCTGGTCCTAACTGTAAGAAGGTTTGACCAAGCGAGAGTTTGAGATGATCCTAACTGTAGGAAGGTTTGATCACTCGATTTGAAAGTGGACCTCTCGTTCATTAGAGGAATCGAGAGGGGATTTTGATTATGGTCCTAACTGTAGGAAGGTTTGACCAAGTGGGGGCTTGAGATGACCCTAACTGTAGGAGGGTTTGATCACTCAATTTGAAAGTGGACCTCTCGTTCATTGAAGGAATCGAGAGGGGATTTTGGTTTTGGTCCTAACTGTAGGAAGGTTTGACCAAGTGAAAGGTGAGAGTGAGAGTACAAATCACAGCAGGAGTGTTGACATGTACAAATCACTCGGAAGGAATTTCTGGTGTTAAGTTATAAGGACTTAACACGAAGGGGTTTGACAATTCGTCAATTATATTCGGACTCTAACAAATGAAAGTGTTGAGTGCACGAACATAGCGAAAGTTTGAAAAAATTTTGGTAAATTAGGAGTTTAGTGTTTACCACTTTATCCATCATGACCGGGTTATTCCTAAGAATATTACATTTAACATTCTTCCGGGAACTTCCCGTTATATGAATTATCCACCCCCAGCTTTCTTTGCAAAACTGGGTTTATTGTTGCATTAACCGCATGATCAGGTTATCCTTAAGAATACCACGCATGGCACTCTCCAGGAACTTCCCGTGGAAGAAAGGGAATAGTTTATACTCGTATACCTTATTGGAGTATCAGGGAGCAGTTTATACTCTTATACTGGTCGAAGTTAGGGAATACAGTTTATACTCGTGCACCCACTGGAGTCTTGGGATACAGTTTATACTCGTGCACCCACTGGAGTTTCGCCGTTCTTGACTGGCTTACTCTAGCGTTATGATGCCGGCTTCAACCAAGGTCTGGATACTATTTTTTAGAGTAAAGCAGGCCTTGGTGGGATGAAGGATCCTCCTGTGGTATGCG
>BQKN01001032.1:861840-913494 GCA_022839385.1 Asparagus kiusianus
CGTTTCGTCCGTCGTTCGGGTTTTCCGGTGTTTCCGGTTCTCCGTTGTTCGGATTTGATTCGGTTTGTGGTTGACTTGATCTGGAATCGATTCGTTTTGATCCGGTTCCTGATTTGGCAGTAAACCCACTTCTGAGTTCGAGTCCGAAACCGATCTTGATTCGATTGTTATATCACCGAGTTCGCTCTTGTTTAGATGACTCGGTGATTCCCCGAAACGTTGGTTTGATTCCGCGTGCGAGTGGACGCATTCCAATGCTTGGGTGCGATTTGTTGGCTTCGTCGCCTCGTTAACCTGCTCCGTTGCGTATGGCTTGGCTTCGGCGTTGGCGGGATAACGGTCGTGCTTGGATACGTCGCTCGATGGTCCTTTTGTTGAATTGGCATCGTCGAGCTGTGATAAGGGACCTATAGGCAATTTTATACGCCTACAGATACCCCCTCCAAAGTATTTCAGTCTCGTTCTTTTATAGAAGAGTCTGGAATACTTTGGATGTGATTGTCCCAACCTTTAGTCGGCATAACGGGACTTTGGAATGGCTTCTGTCCTGGATTCCTTCGATTCCTTTAGGTCATTCAGTGCTTTGTAGAACGCCTATGAGGATTCCGGTGCTGCATTTATTGTCTGACCGTCATTGGAATTTTGAACTTGAAGTCGATTCCTGATTTCTTGCTTTTTTAGCTCGAGTTGGTTGCTTCAACATAGAACTGATCATCAATTGACGGCGTCGTCCGGCGTTTGAGCTTCATTACGACGCGTTGTTCGGCGTCCAGGCTTCATTGTAATGCGCTGTTCGACGTTTGACACAGTTTATACTCGTACGTCTACTGGAGTATACACAGTTTAAGCTCTTAAGGTATTAGAGCATGGCGGATACTCGAGTCACGAGACCAATCCATAGAATTGATGCGTCAATGACTCGTACTTATAGAATTTTTGGCAAATTCTCAGCCATCAACGGATTTGATAAGCCTTTACCGACTACCGTTTGAGTCAGGCTAGCATGCGGATTGTTTAAGTCCGTTCCGCATGTAACGTTAAGCTAAAAGAGTTAACCCTTTTAGTGCTACGATATTGAATACGTAGACTTCGTCTTTCTCCTGTGAAAAGACTAAACAGCAACGTGTATGAGACGTTGACTTAGGATTTTTGGCAAATCCTCAGCCTTCAACGGATTTGAGGTGCTCTTACCGATTACCGTTTGAATCGAGCTTACATGCGGATTGTTTTAAATCCGTTCTGCATGTGACGTTGTGCTAGAGGAATGAACTCCTTTAGACTTTGTGCTATGATGGTGAATACATAGGCTTTACCACTTATTACGGGAATAGGCTACCCGGCGACGCGTGTGAGGCGTTGACTTTAGGGTTTTTGGCTAACCCCCAGCCTTAAACGGATTTGATTAGCCTTTACCGACTACCGTTTGAGTCGGGCTAGCATGCGGATTGTTTTAGTCCGTTCCGCATGTGACGTTGTGCTAAAGGAATGAACTCCCTTAGACTTTGTGCTACAACTCCGAATATGTAGACTTCGCCATTGTTGTGGGAATAGGCTACCCAGCAACGTGTATTAGACGTTGGCTTATCCCTACTTAGGTTTCGGAATAAAGGTCCCCAGAATCGAACTCTGGTGTCTTTTTCAATCGGCGAAAGACTAAACCGGCGACGCGTGTTAGGCGTCGGCATATCCTTTCTTAGGATTCAGGATGAAATTCCCCATGCGTGTGAGGCATGGATTTCGGTGTTATTAATAACAACCTGCCACAATGTTGAATATGCGGACGAGTGTTCTTTTTAGCGGTTAAGAACTAACCGGCCGCGCGTGTTAGGCGCAGACTTATCCTTACTTAGGTTTCAGGATAAAATACCCCAGAACCGAACTCTGGTGTCTTTTTCAATCGGAAAAAGACTAAACCGGCAGCGCGTGTTAGGCGCAGACTTATCCCTGCTTAGGATTCGGGATAAAATTCCTATGATGAATCCAAGATTCTTGGAAAAGGATTGGTGTGGGAAGGAAGAATTTTATATTCTATTCCCAGAACAAGGAAAGGAGACTTGAGGTGGGATCTCCACCCCCAGAATCCGGAAAGGTGAAACTGAGAGTGGGATCTCCACTCTGAGAATCGAAGAGATTCGGATAACCCTAACTGTCGGAAGGTTTGATTACCGAGGTAAAGATGAATTTCTCGTTTATCGAGAGTGAATCGTGGTTCTGGTCCTAACTGTAAGAAGGTTTGACCAAGCGAGAGTTTGAGATGATCCTAACTGTAGGAAGGTTTAATCACTCGATTTGAAAGTGGACCTCTCGTTCATTGGAGGAATCGAGAGGGGATTTTGATTATGGTCCTAACTGTAGGAAGGTTTGACCAAGTGGGGGCTTGAGATGACCCTAACTGTAGGAGGGTTTGATCACTCAATTTGAAAGTGGACCTCTCGTTCATTGAAGGAATCGAGAGGGGATTTTGGTTTTGGTCCTAACTGTAGGAAGGTTTGACCAAGTGAAAGGTGAGAGTGAGAGTACAAATCACAGCAGGAGTGTTGACATGTACAAATCACTCGGAAGGAATTTCTGGTGTTAAGTTATAAGGACTTAACACGAAGGGGTTTGACAATTCGTCAATTATATTCGGACTCTAACAAATGAAAGTGTTGAGTGCACGAACATAGCGAAAGTTTGAAAAAATTTTGGTAAATTAGGAGTTTAGTGTTTACCACTTTATCCATCATGACCGGGTTATCCCTAAGAATATTACATTTAACATTCTTCCGGGAACTTCCCGTTACATGAATTATCCACCCCCAGCTTTCTTTGCAAAACTGGGTTTATTGTTGCATTAACCGCATGATCGGGTTATCCTTAAGAATACCACGCATGGAACTCTCCAGGAACTTCCCGTGGAAGAAAGGGAATAGTTTATACTCGTATACCTTATTGGAGTATCAGGGAGCAGTTTATACTCTTATACCGGTCGGAGTTTTGAGATACAGTTTATACTCATGCACCCACTGGAGTTTTAGGAAGCAGTTTATACTCATATACCGGTCGGAGTTTTGGGATACAGTTTATACTCATGCACCTACTGGAGTTTCGCCATTCTTGACTGGCTTACTCCAACGTTATGACGCCGGCTTCAACCAAGGTCTGGATACTGTTTTTTAGAGTAAAGCAGACCTTGGTGGGATGAAGGATCCTCCTGTGGTATGCGCAGTACTTCGGATCCGCAGTGTTGTCAGCTTCCTCCTAATTCGTGATCGGTGGGAGCTTGATCTTGTTATTATCAAGGAGGGATTTGAAGATGGCTGGAACATCTTCGTCCTTGAAGGAGTATTCTTTTTGAGGCCTCTGATCCGAAGTTTTCTGTTGTCTCCGGGACTGCTGTTGCGACATTTGATTAGCATCGACAGCTGCTGCAGGTGTTTTGCCCTTACCACGGGAGGCAAAGTTCGAGTTCGGAGGATTTGTCATCGATTGACTCCTCTCGGCTCTCATCCTCCAGACTTGCCACAACAACCTCGCATTGGACGTGTTGGAAGAAATAGGGACTGCAGCCTTCTACGGGCTTCTTCAATTTGAGCCCGTGCCTGCGCTGATAGTGCGCGGCGCTTACGAATGCGCTCCTCCAGCGTTGATCGGTTCCGTTTGACGCGGACCCATTCGTCCGTCGGCGGCTTGGAGGAGTTACCATTCATCGGTCGTTGAGGCCGTTTACCTCTTCTGTTCTTCAGATCCGCCTTGTAGCGAACTCCGTCAACAGATTCCATGGCCTTTGCGAATTGTTTCGTAAGGCGTTGCCGTTGCCTTTGGCGGGCTCTCTTCGAGAGAGTCACTACGCCCCCTGCGACAGAAGGGTTGGCCAGAGTAGATCCGACCTGGTTGGAGGTTGGGGAGATCTCACCCAATGCAGCTTCGGCATCAAACGGGGCGAGATCTTCGTTGGTAGCTTCAACATCTTCGTACCAACGAAGTTTCCTTTTGGAGGAGAATTTCGGAGACTTGGACTTGCGGGAGGAGGTAGATCCGGACGAGGACGACAGATACGCCTCAAACTTCTGTTGGTCGAACTCGTATTCGACCTCCTCCATGACCGGGATCGGGATCCGCGGCTGCGACGCAACGATCTCGTCGGCGAGATCGGTGGCTCCCACTGTGGTCGCCAGATTGTTCGCGGTAAAAATCGGGTCTTTCTTCATTGATGTCATTGTACTCTTGATAACAGTTTATCGGTTACAAAAGATCCGGTCTTTTTATAAGATCCGGTTACAATGAAAATCAAAATACAAAAAAGAAAGATTACAACTTTTATCCTTGTTTGTCGAACGAATCGCGAGCTCCTGTTTTGAGGTCACTCGCTTTGTGTGGGTTCTTTGCCTGCGCCGGGGTTATTTGCCGTGGACCACCGCGTGATCTCGATCCGGTCGGATCTACACGATATAACGGGTATTATTCCACCAAGGGAATAATAGCCGGGAGGGATTGTTTCACCAAGGAAACAACCGCTCGATGCTCGGGATCTAAGAACCAAGCTTAGATCCGGAGTGTGATCGTGTAGATCTGAAGATCCGATCCTCTCGAACACCTGCCTTATTTGGCGTTGACGATCGCTGAGCACCGGATCTGGAAGTCCAAGTCTCCTAAGCCTTCAAAGTTTGAATCTTGTTTAGATCTGAGTCTCCAATCCAGCAGGGCTTCGCCTCCTCCAAAATCCAACCTCTCGAACCAAATGAACACAAGGCCTATTTATAGGCACTCAGAACTATTCATTTGCACAGTTCTGGGCCTAGCCACCTGTGGGTGGCTCGGCTCTTGGCCGAGCCACCCTGGGGTGGCTCGGCTAAGGCCGAGTCCCCCGGGGTTTGGACTTGTGTCCGTTTCGTCCGTCGTTCGGGTTTTCCGGTGTTTCCGGTTCTCCGTTGTTCGGATTTGATTCGGTTTGTGGTTAACTTGATCTAGAATCGATTCGTTTTGATCCGATTTCTGATTTGGCAGTAAACCCACTTCTGAGTTCGAGTCCGAAACCGATCTTGATTCGATCGTTATATCACCGAGTTCGCTCTTGTTTAGATGACTCGGTGATTCCCCGAAACGTTGGTTTGATTCCGCGTGCGAGTGGATGCATTCCAATGCTTGGGTGCGATTTGTTGGCTTCGTCGCCTCGTTAACTTGCTCCGTTGCGTATGGCTTGGCTTCGGCGTTGGCGGGATAACGGTCGTGCTTGGATACGTCGCTCGATGGTCCTTTTGTTGAATTGGCGTCGTCGAGCTGTGATAAGGGACCTATAGGCAATTTTATACGCCTACAATACCCACTAGGCAAGCTAGTGAAACGCTCGCTACTCATACCGTCTTCAAACTCAACCCTAGGGCTAACACTATCAATTGAGGGAAAACAATAGTAAAGATGATAATGATCCTTGCTCTAGAGAATCCTACAAATACCGGCAAGGTACTTAACCAACCACTTCAAACTTTCATACCTCTGAAGAAAGTCAACGTTCTCACTACCAGGCATAGCAGTTGACATCAGCTGAGGGCAGTATTGAGTGAACCATATTACCAAATAAGTACATGGTAACTCCACCCTAGGATTTGGCACTTGATTCCTCAGAAAACTATCCCCCTGCTTTAAATATTCAGTAGCTAATTCCTTTAGGCTATGATGAATACAACTAACCATCGTTGGTAGAAGAGCTAAACTGTACTGAGAGGCCAACAACATAGCGGGGAATAGCACATTAATCGAGATATGATCTTTTAGTTGAGAAGGCACAACACAACCCTTTAGCTACATTGAGAAGAACTCTGCAAGCAATGCCAACTCATATATTGGCTCCTTCGTTTGGTGATGGAAGCTCTCAAATTGGTCACCGGTATGAAATCCACAAACATCAGAGTAAGCAATTGTAATACAAAGCCGTCCTTAAAGATACGAGTCTCAACATTAACATCCATGGCTGGAAGGATCGGATCCACATTTTCCTTTTTACTAAAGTTGGAAAATAAATACTCTGCCCAAGGAACACGAGGTTCGGTATTGTCATGACCAGTGCTCCTAGTAGTCCTCTGGCAAATGAGGAAGTGGCAAACCAGTTCTTGAAAAGCCTCCGCAACACGGGCGGTTTGAGAGTAAGTGCTCAACTCCTCGTTAGTAGGAAAACACTCCTCGTATGGATGAACCCCCATCGGTAAATAGGATACCTCAAACATCTCGTGAAGAGCGATCTTGATCTCCCCACGGAGTGAAGAAGGTGTTTCTAACACTATTGTACATCTCTAGAATGCCGTACAAAATTGGTGCACAAATCTAAGTGTCATACTTGGAAGCTCTAACTATAGTGTAGAGCCCCGATTCTTGCAATAGCTCCTCAAAAGTGACGAGAGAGAAATCTACCAAACGAGTGCACCACTGGGTGTCCGTCAACTTAATCCAGCCGGAGAAGTTGGCATCCCCATTTAGATACTGGGTGTCGTTTTTGACAAGATCATTCCCAAAGGTGTTTGGGACGACATTAACTTCATTAACTGGTATGTCCTCATTCATGAAGCTTGAACACAGCCTTATAATGTTAGTCCCAAAAAGTCCTTCTTGAGGGAAGCCACCCCCATACTTCAAAATGCTTATCTTAACACTATCCTCCCTATTTGTGGGTTATAGTACACGAAGCGAGGCACGACAAGACGCTACAAGAACAAGAAGAATATCTGACGCTCTATCACCGGCAAAGCAAATTGACGATCTCCCTGAGCGTAATACTAATATTCTTCTCCACAGTAGAAGAAAGAGTTGCTACCAGGGACACTATCTCCAAAGTAGAAATGCAGCTTCACCGACACATTTTCATTAGGCGCGGAGAATTTCGCATTGGTGATTATCTCCCGCAAAGTCTTATAGCTTCCCATATGAATGACTTTAATCATTTATTGACTGCTACAGTTGAGAAACAATGAGACGTTCCCATTAAAAACATGTGTCACTTTAGGATCATGAGTCATATCATGACCAAAATGATTGTGATGATTCACGGGAGCTCTTGAATAAGCAATTGCACAAAGAAGACAAAATGAGTTAGCATACGAAGACCAAGTTCAACCGTCATACCCAAGAGTAGAGATGAACCTTGCTCACAAGCAAAAGTCCTCTATTTTGACTAAGTGCCAACTAGACGAAGTAAAGCTTAACCAAAGAAAGTGAACTTCACGTCCAAGTTGGCGAAATTCATCCAACTAAAACAAGTGAATCTCGCTTAAGCGAAGGTCGCCTCAGATTAGCAAATATCACTTCAGCAAGGATTGGTCAAAACAGAGCAATGAACTCTGCCTAAATGAAGTCTGCTGCAAAAGCCTAAAAAAAGGAGGCTAACCGAGCCCCGCCTAAAGCGCGAAGCTTGCCACAATAAACGCTATTAATGGTTGCTGACAGAACCCCACCACCAATGACAAAAGTTCATCGGGAAAACCACAAATGGTCAAAAAGGTCTCACCTTCTACAATAAATCAAGTTTTCAGATGCCCTAAAGCATTACTTAAAGCCCAATGGGTTGAGACTGAGTTTGATCCAAAAATCGCTGTCGATGGGATCGACACTTATCCATTGTCACCTCTAACTCCAACTATGCTGGCACCTCATCAGTTCTGGACCAATGAGCCCCTCGAGTAGAGCCTCCTTCCTAGGAAATAGCACGATGAGGAGCCATTGATGACGAACTTTGGGTATTTCTAAGAAAGCTAGGGTTTGAAGAAGAGTAGGAGAATTTTTTAAAACAAAGTGAAGAGGAGGGAGGTAAAATAATCTTATTTATAGGCTAAAACACCTTGAACTTCACTCAAGATTTCTCACCCTAAACTTCACCAAGTATATTGCTAGCAAACTCTGCTAAAGGTTTTGCCCTGAACTTTGCAAGAAAGTTTAACCTCAAACTTCGCCTGGAATCTCTCTTCGAATGATCTTCGCCATAATCCCAGATGAGTAGAACAAAGACTAAAAGTTTATATCTTTAGGCTGATTCTTTCCTAACCAACTTACTCAGCTTCGCTGAGATTATTGTTTCTTCAATAAGTGAACATCGCTCAATTCAACATGGCACTAAGGCAAACTTTGCCTATACATCATAGTGAATTTCACAAAGTCTCTAAATTGAGAAAATCACAACTCAATTTGTTTGGGGCTTTACATAATGAACCTTGTAAAAATGACTTGGCAAAATTCACTAAGTCTCCAAGTTGAGTAAAACTTTAACTCAATTTGTTTGAGACTTCATTTGGTGAACTTCAAATTGACTCTCGCCAGCACAAGGAAGTCCGAGCTTTGCTTCCAAATACAATGACTCCATGCAAAGATCAAGCCATGTAGAGTTCAGATTCACTACAAAAGTATGAACAAATCAAGCACACAAGAGATGGACAATTTCAGCATGAAGAAAAGTTCATTTTTATTGATCGAAGATTCTACTACATGAATGTGACATTTAAGATTGCCTAATTACAAGGATGATGAGTACTTATTACTATTTGCTACTACCTTATACTCTTAAGATATAGGTTATGTGATGCTTGAGGAATGAACACGAGCTACACCAAGCTACAACCGTTGTTCCTCTAATGTTATAAAACTTGGGGAACTAAACGTTTCCCCATGAAAATAAGAACTGACCCTATTCCTCTAAGTGAGGCATATTAATAGCAAGAAGCATGTTCTTATGTTAAAATTTGACGTCGGGCATGAGTCAGCCACATGACATCTAATAACGTTCTAGGATCACGTTCATGATACCTAGTTACTATTGGAGTCTTCACTTGTGGAGATCCAAGGATCTTTTTTCAAGCGCTATTTCAGTCGCCGAACGGTCTTACGCTGAGCCAGGTACTAGAAACTCCACACATCTCTATCGTGATTCAGCTCGCCCCAAGGAGCTGACTGATTCTCGATGATCTACTCCAGCATCCCTTTCTTAACCAACAGCAACTCTGCCAGACAATGGAGTATGCAGAGTTCATCCGCTTGATTGCCCTTGACTTGGTCTAACTCCTGTTAGAGTCTTTTGATCTCATCTCCTATGTCGAGGAGTATCTTCGGTCTATGCGATGTTGGCACAGACATGCAAAAGAAGAAGAAGAAGAAGATATAGGTGGTGAGAATGGATGGGGAAGGCTACTATTTATAGTCTCTTTCAAATCCTAACTCCCGAGAAAATCACATCTTTTGAGATTTGATTAGATCAGACAAAGAGGCTAAAACTTAGCCTAAAACATGGTCAAATCTATAGCGGATCTCCCGGGATTTTCAATCAAAAGATCTCAGTCATAAATCACATCACAAATCTGGAGGTGAATCCCAACAAACTTTGCTAGCCAACGAACGTCGCCATACGACGAACTTCACTAACACAATTCAAAACAACTTGAGAATCACTAACCAACGAACATCGCCATACAATAAACTTTGCCAACATGGCTCAAAACAACTTGAGCCTCACCAGCCAGCAAACATTGCCAGAATGACGAACTTCACCAACAAAACTCAAGACAAATTAATTCTTACTAGCTAGTGAACATCTCTAATTGATGAACTTCGCTCAGCAACCCAAAATGGTGTGACCTTCGCTCATCTCATACCCAAGAATTAGTCAAAATTTTACTGATTTCTCAACATTGCCACGACAATAGAAAGGCAAATTCCGTTCAAGCATGGATTTGGATGAGTTCAAGCATCATCGATCCTCTGATACAAGTCTATAACAAGGAAAGCTACGTTCAACACCACACATCTGGCAACCGAGTAGGCGGATGAAGATGTTTTCACCTAATCAAGACAACTCAAGCTACATTCAATACTACACCTCTGGCTATCTACCCAAATTATTTTAAATCCAAGGTACAAATTGAAATGCAAGATTTTAAAAACTTTAGGAGGGTCTTGTAGATAGTCAAAATGCATTTTCACCAAGGACGATGATTAGTTTGGATCTGAGAAGTGAACACCCATGGGCTAAACACTTGCAATGGGCCCAAAGTCAAGCCTACAATAAGCTATAGTGAAGGTCGCCTGATAATTGAAGCGAACCTTGCCAGACAGACCATATCGACTCAACTGACCAAGTGAGACACGAATCGACCTTCGCAACATGCCTTAGATCAAGTCCAAAGATATTATAAGTTGATCCAATCACAAGTCAAATTCTATGCTAAATTCCAACTCGTAGGTGAAGTTCACCAATTAATGAACTCTACCCACGTGCACCCACGTCCGAAGCAACCTTCACCCACGTCTTCAACGAACTTTGTCAAGTTCGTGAAGTTCATCCAAATAGCCATTTCAAAGCTATTTTTAGAGGATAACCACTCCCACTATCTCCTACTTTAATAGCTACTTAATCCATAATTAAGGAGACTATTAACTCATTCTTTTAGCCTATAAAAGGAGAGAAAATCATCCATTTTAAGAGAGGTGGTCCCGAAAGCTTTGGCTAAAATAAGCTAAACACGTATTGTATTTGCGATCCCATTGAGAGATGTTACTAAGAGAAGACTAAGCTAGCTTGTAAGCAATCTAATCCTCATCAACAGCAAAAGACCCATTGTCTTAATTGGCATGTCAACGGAGTACAAGATTAACGCTTCACCGGCACACAGAAAAGAGCCCTATGAAAAAATAAATTTTCTTTTGTTTCACTAACTTTTTTATTTGTAATCTGTGTTAATTACAATACAAAAGAACCTAAAATAGAGCTGAATTGACAGTGACTTTCTTTTGCTCAGGCTTGTGCCTGAGGATTCCTGACTCGATAAAAGTCAGAATTTTATCCTTGAGGATGTAGCAGTTCTTTGTCAGATGTCCTAACATTCTATGGTAGAGACAGTAATTAGGATCGTCGGTCTTTCCAATTTCATCAGTGTGTCGAGATTTAGGAAGCTTCAACTGATTGCCCGTATTAAGGACATAGAAGATGGCTATTGTATGTTTATCTTTGAAAGAATAACAACTCTAAATATTCTCCCTTGGCTCCCTTTTCTAGTTGTTGCAATTTTGGACCTCAACCATGAAAGTATTTTTGGCTTTTGATTGGGAAATCTGTCCTCGTTTGCCTTTGTTTCCCTTGAATTTAGAACAGGGTTCGAACTTGTTAAAACATTCTGATGATTTTTCTAATATCCTAGCTTGTTTCATCAAATCTTTTCATGTATGGGCTGTAACAGCGCCCATGTGAGCTTCTATCCATCCCACAAAATTATGTCGACATGTTTGAAGTAACATCAGTCTCAACATCGCAATATCAGATTACAGTATCTCTTAATAAACTTCCTGACTATCTTATTTTCGCTTTGCTTTTCAGAAATGAGTTTGACCATAGTAACATCAGATTGTTCCTCGTGGAATTATGAGAGGAACTTTGATTCTAGATCTGATCATGATTTGATTGAACCCTCAGGAAAATTATGGAACCAATCGAAGGCTACCTCCTAGAGGGTGCTAATAAAAAGTCACACTTTAATAGCGTCATTACCCACTATATTCCCAGATATTTGGTTAAAGTAGTAGATATATTGTTTTGGAGGACCTTTGTCATTAAAAATATGTAATGTTGGCTGCTTAAATTTCATCGGATAAGGAACCATGTCCTACTTAATAGGATATGCTCAGATAATTCCAATCTTGTTGAGCTTAGTTCACTGAGAAAAAACATTGAGCTATTTTTGGATGTCCTCTAAGGCCTTTGTTTTCTTACTTGGCTCTTGGAGGTGCCGATGTATCTGATCGTAAGTAAGATCATTTGAGATATTATTTGAGCAAGAAGATATTGTCAGTCCATCACATCTACCTCATATTATTGTTCTTGACTTGAACTAGGGTTGTGTTTGATGTTATGGTGGACTTGGCATCACTATAAGTAGGATAATTTACTTGAGATGAAGTTTGGGTTGTTCGTGTTTGGAGAGAGGAGTAGTGAAAAGGGATGACTGCTCTCTGCCTTAACTTTGTGTGATGATAAACGCCATCAACTTCTGACAATATGCCTCCGATCTAGGAGAGTACCATGGGTTAGGTGAGCTATCTGCACCTTCTTTTTCATCTTTAGAAGTTACACTAGTCATGTTGACAGTGAAATCTTAAGAATTTGACCTTTCAGGCATGTTGTCTTCTTTTACTCCGAAACTCTCAAGATCATGACTAAGATGGTTGAAAACTAATTCCTTTTCAGGAATAGTTTACATTAGCAATTCCTCTGAATGGCTGTGACTACTTCTCTAAGGGCCACACAATGCTAACATCGGTGACCTTTTTATAGAGATAGGAACTCTCTCGGGTCACAAGTAGTTCTAAGTTGAGGGCACTTTTTAGAGCCAATTTCGCTATCTTTAGATTTGGCGTGTGATCGTCGCTTACGGCGATGTTAGCTAGGATTTTGTCTAGATGAATCACCATTGATGGTGTTATTTTCTTGTGGAAATTTGTATGAGAGATTACCCCCACCCTTAGCTTCTATCGAGGAAGTGTAGCGAGCATCCTGAGATGCTTTTAATCGAACTTATAAAGAAGTTGTGGACTGATATCTGAGATCAAAAGACATAATAACATCTTGACCTTTACTCAAGACGATGGGCAAGTTTTCTCTTAGCACCTTTAACACACTGACTAAGACAATGGTCTTTTGCTATTGATGAGAACTTAGTTACTTGGAAGATAACTTAGTCTTCTCTTAGAACCTTTGCTCTCTTTATGTGTGTTGATCTCTTTATGTGTGTGTGTTGATCTCTCTATGATCATATTCGATCCTAAAAAAGAGTAATATCCCTTATTTTTATAGGCTAAAAGAGAGAGTTGATGATATTTAATTATGGATTAAGTGGACATTAAAATAGGAGATAGTGGAGAGTGGTTATTCCCTTTAAAATAGTCCTCAAATGGCTATTTGGTGAGGTTCACTGAATTGGCGAACTTCGCTGAAGACGTTTGGGCAAAGTTCGCTAAAGACGTTTGGGCAAAGTTCACTAAAGACGTTTGGATGAAGTTTGCTTAGACGTAGGTGAGCCTTCTTTGAAAGTTGATGAATTGGTCCACTTAGGTTGCCATAAGTAAAGTTCAATAGTTAGCACACTTCATCAAAGAACTCGACTCATGATTTTGCCAACTTATGACACCTTTCAACTCGGCCTGAGACATGCATTGGGAGATGACTTGTTCTTAACTTAGTCGAGTCGAGTCGAGATGGACTGCTCAACGAGTATTGCCAATTTTGTTAAGAGACCTTTACTACAGCTTGTTGCAGGCTTGGTTTTGGGCCCATTCGAAGTGTTTAGTCTATAGACGTTTGTAGGCGTCAAAAAATACTGATAGATATCCAAACACAGTTCAAGACAAAAAAGAAGATCATCCAAAGATCACAAGAATTGGCCTCGTGCTGTCTTGAAAAGATCAAGATAGTGTGGACTATCTCGTACGCGAGACAGTGTTTACTGTCTCATCATGCGGGACAGCGTTTACTGTCTCGCACGCGAGATAGTGTTTACTGTGTCGCATGCGGGATAGTGTTTACTATCTCGCAATGCGAGACAATATTGACTGTCTCGCATGTGAGATAGCTCTGAAATGATCAAAAGTTGCTGAAATAACTGCATGACACATGTACATTTATTGACAAAGAACGTGGGAAACATCATGGGTGAGAATAACGTGGATAACTGTCAAAATAACGGAGTTTGAAACATGGAAGGTAGTTACAATGGAATCCGTCGGGCAGTTTGGATTTTCCGAGATAGTCTTTACTATCTCGAGAGCCGAGACAGCAAATATTGTCTCGGTCGCCGAGACAGAGAACACTGTCACACAGTCACAACGTCTCTACAATGCTGTATTTTCAGTTGAACTTCTCCTGGAGGCTATAAATACCCCCTAAGGCCATTATTTACAAGGATCTGAGAGCTGGGAGCAAATAGAGCAGCAGACTTGAGTTATTTAGATGATTCATTTAAGCTTCGGCTTAATCTTGAGAAGAGTGTTCATCTTACTTTGATAAGATATTCATTGATTTTCATTCTTGCTTCTAAACGAAGGAAGAATACCAAAGACTCTCACGATCTGTGAATCGGTGGTCCACGAGTTAAAGCACTCCCGGCACAGGTAAAGTCCCACAAAACAGGAATAGATAAACAATTTCTATGTTATTTTCTAGAGTGTTGTAATTTTCCTTTTATTGTGTAAAAGTAGTCTTAGAAAAAGACTATTTTCGTTTGAATTCATTATAATCGATCGAAGATATAATGAATTCCACAATAGTATCAACTTTCGATAAAAATAAACCGGCGACCACAGTGGGATCCAACGGTCTCGCTACCGAGGCCTTCGTATCGCAGCCGATCAAGATCGTGATCAATGAAGAGATCGAATATGAGTTCGATCAAGCAAAATTTGAAGAGTATCTATCATCCTCATCCTCAAAATCTTCCTCACCTCGTAAGTGCAAAAAGATTTCGTCTTCCAAGAAGATTTTCCAGTCTTCAACTCTAATGAAGATTATGGGTGAAAATTCTTACCCGATTGTGGCTAAGGATGCTACTTGCACCATAGCAACCCTAAATGACCCTTCCCCAGTTAAGGGGTCATTGAACCAAAGCTCACCGATACTGTCAAAGAGGGCTCGCCAGAGACAACGTCAGCACCGTGTTCGTCAATTGGCCAAGGCCTTAGAACAAACCGACGGGGTTCGCTACTATGCGGACCTAGAGTCGAGGAAGCATAGAGTGATTAAGTTGCCTCAACGGCAAACTAATCATATTTCTACACAACTTATGACGGAGGAATGGACTCTTACCAAAAGGGCTCGTTCGACCCTTAAAGAACGTATACAAAAGCGTTAGGTGAAGGCCGCTCGTACCCGTATCCTTCGGCAACAGACGTAAGGAAAGAAGAAGAAATAGTGTCTGAGAAATCGCCAAAAAACAGCAAAGTTTGGATTCCCAAAACCAAACATGTACAAAAATTGGAGAAAGGTGGCACATCTCTTAACTGCGACGCTAATCCTTGCCGCGGCCAAAAGGAGGTTCGCAAGATTGTCCTTTCGACTCTAGCGAAGTCCACTCCTGGTCCATCTACTACGACTATGTCTACTGTATCACCAGTAAAACCCTGCGTTAGTCCAGACATATCTAAATTCAAGATTACAATGGCAGATCGCCTCGGTCCTCTGTCTGACGATCGAGGCAAAGCTCTAATCAAAAAACACTCGAATCCAGCAAATAAACCCTTAGTGGTTTCTTACACAGGGGGTCATAAATATCCTCCTATCAGAACTGAACAAGTCCAAAACGAGAAAATACTAATTCACTCTCGTTTAGGGCCTGTGAAGACTTCATACCCGCAAGGGGGTGGATTTAAGAATTCAACTTTGGATCGCCCAGAGGCAATGACTAGTCGTTCTGTGCATGACAACAAAGTTCAAAAGCAAAAGATAGGTTGCTCAAATCATAATGATGATGAGCTGTACTATCAAACTAACAAGTCACGAAACAGGGTCGCTCGAGGAACGGAATCTCATTGTGCATGCGAAAGGCTCATTAAGGCTGTATTGACAAAGTGCTGTTGTTCCAAAATTGAACCACCAAGAGTTTCCGTATTTCAGAGACTTTCCACAGAAACGCCAAAACCCAAGATGAGACGTTTCAATAAAAAGAAACCCGTTGTGCAAGAAGATGAACTTCCGAAGGTCACTATTAATATGACCAGCAGAGGAAAGCAACATGCAATCAACCCGGATCCTGATTTCTCTCCAGGAGGGAGAGTTGAGCAGGGTCTTTCCCAAAGGATGTCACGGCTACGACGAAGGGCCAACCGACGTTGGGACTATAATAAAATGCATGAAGGTCTATCTTCGGACGAGGAACTTTTAGATACTTGTTCTGCGGTCACCTCGGATGATACATCATCCAGTGTTGGACAAGTCAGAGAATCATTTACAATTACACCTGACCAATTAGCTTAGATACTGCGGGAGACGTTAGCTAAACAACGCGAAGAAATTAGAGCTGAAATCAAAACCGAGATGGAGTTGACGATGTAGCAGATGCAAGATTTGCAGGCTCAACAACACCAACCGGAGTCGAGTCAAAAGGCCGAATCTAGCCAGCGTAATGCCATACCTGTACGTATAACCGAGGTCGCTAATGATCATGACGAGGATGAAACCATCTTCGTTGATCCTCTTTCTGATAAAGACAATTCGGGAAGCAGTTCGGCTAAGTCATCTACTCAACCTCCTCAAATCTATTTAAAGAAAGGTGAGGAAGAGGACAAGAAGATGCAAGATCTTAAAAGCAAAGTTAATGCTCTGATGACAGCCTAAGAAGTGAAGAAAACGGGCATTCCATATCCGTACCCAAGGGAATGGGACTTGATCCCTTATCCCCCGAAATTTTAGTCTAATTAACTTTACTCCTTTTGATAGCAGGGGCTCACCTACGCAACATTCAATCTATTTCAAATCTCATCTTGATGCGATCTCAGGGAATGAAGCTTTGATGGTACGGTCATTCATCGGGACTCTTCGTGGCCTCGCCTTCGATTGGTACCGCCGTCTTAAGCCAGGGAGTATAACCAGCTGGGATGATATTGAAGGATTGTTCCTAACCAATTTCTTCGATGACGACACGGAGGTCTCCATCGGCACTTTACTAGACGAGAAGCAGAAAGATGGGGAGTCAGTGGATGTTTTCGTCAAGCGATTCCGGAACAAAGCAGTGAACTGTTGAGATCCACTCACAGAAGAGTTCATTCTTCATACATGTCATAATAACTTGTCTTTAGATGTATTAGAAGTCATGGGGGTTGTGCCCTCTAAAACATAGAAAGAGTTGAAGGTGATAGGCGAGCAAGCCGAGCGCTTTCTCAAGAGAAAGAAGTTGGAGGGGGGTCAGCCATTAGTCAATCCTCAGAAACAAAATTTTAACCCTCGAGGCAGAGGGAGAAGGTCCGTCGCTGCTGTTGATGCTAAGCAAACATCACAACAACCACAACAACAACAACTGCAACAATCATCTTTCCAGTTGGCACTACATCAGAATCTGCAGCCCCCGAGGCAGCCTAAAGCTTCAGAACCCAGATTCCCGAAAGAGTATTCTTTCAAAGACGATGAAGTTTCGGTCATCTTCAAATATCTATTGGATAACAATAAGATCAAACTTCCACCAGTCACGAATCAAGAAGAAGCAAAGAAAATTAATGACCCAAAATATTGTGCATACCACAAAAGGGTTCATCATCCTACCAAGGCGTGTTATGTCTTAAAAGACAAAATACAAACCTTGATCGATGTTGGTATCGTGACACAAAAACCAAAAGAGAAGAAAGTGGGTGTGAATGCGGTGTATATTAGTTTCGTCTCGGTGCCTTTATCCTGGTTCCAACCCGAACCTACATCAAAAGTCAAAATGCAAATAATCAACGATGACCCTCATAGACAGTGCCAGAAGGGACTTGTGTCACATACAATGCCAAACAGAAAAATCCTTTGGGTTCATCCTGATTTGCTTGAAGATGAACAATGGGCGACATCTACGTCTAAGTTGAAGGGTAAAGGAAAGGGGAAGTCTTGTTTCGGAGCTTCAGCAATTCCTGAGAAGAATGACGAAGAAATTCCAGCTTTATCGTTTTCTGAGGAAGAGCAAGAATCTTTTGCTACAAGGGGTGGGAACGAATATCATTATAAGTATCCTGAAACCTCTAACCCAAATGCTAAAACCCTTGCAGAACTGGGGATAGTTGCAACTCCTCCTGTGGCTGCTGGAAAACCTCAACAACCAGCTAAACAAAAGGAGAAAGAACCCCAACATAAAGAGGTTCAAGTTCCGAGGTAGTCTCGTTTCAATCAACCGATTGGACGAGATAAACCGAAAAGCTCAAACGCTCTGTACCGTTTCGACGTCATGGCTCAGTTAGCTAATATCCCAGCAAGGATCACGCTATACGAATTACTACGCCTTTCAAAGGAAACCAGAGAAGCTTTGCAAGAAACATTAGCTGATTCTGAGGTATTTCTCACTCAGATTAAGCCAACCCCTAAAGAGCCAGAGTCATCAGTTCAGCATTACAATCTGGCAGCCACAAAATTCCCTTGCATCGCTTTCACCAAAGAAGATATGCAAGTCAAGAATTCGAAACATGATAGGCCTTTATACTTCACTGGATATATCAGCTCAAGTGTTGTCAACCGGATTCAAGTTGATCCGGGTTCCGCTGTTAGCATCATGCCACTTCGGTTGATGTACCACCTCGGAATCCCTGCCAACAAGCTGGCCTCTACAGGAACCGTCATTTACGGATTCAATACTAGCGGGTCAAGGTCGTTGGGAAAAATCTGAGTGAAGTGTCAACTCGGAGACTTGAAGTCAGAGGTCACTTGTTATGTGATCGATGCGGAGACTTCTTATAATTTGTTGTTAGGTCGTCCATGGATCCACAGTAATCTTATAGTTCCTTCCACCCTCCATCAGTGTCTGAAATATGTTGACACTAATAACGAGATCAAGACGATGGTCGCGAATAAGCAACCATTTAAGGGGTTAGAAAATTATTTTACTGACTCCCTTCTTTATAGTGTTGAATCCGATACTGAACCATCGGCCAATGGTACGGACAGCGGAGAAGAAGCTGATACCGAAGCTGGGCTCGATTATAGTGAAGGTCTTGTACTAAATGACATTGAACCTCTTGTAATCGATCTTGACGGTGATGAATCATCGGATGAAAGTTGTAATTGGCAACTTACCGATGAAATAATAAATGATGATTTAGAATACTCGCGTTGTCTCGATAATGTAATGCAGGAATTGTATGATGACCTTAGTCTACACATGCCACTTCGTTCGTCTTGTACGACGACGAAATACATCCAAAATTCATTCGGAACAACTGTGATCCTACCCGCAAGGACAGGGGGTGAAAAAGAAATAGTCTTTGGAAAAGGGAATCATCCCCTACCCCCGATCTTTACTTGAACACTAATTCGGATGATGAAGAACCCGGACGATATTTCTCTCGGTATAGTTCACAAGCAAGTGACTACATGAGGAAACAAGGATATGACCTTAAACTTGGTGAAGGTTTTCGTTTTGGTCAAGGTGTCAGGGTTCCACCCCTTCCTGCCTATGTACCAAAGGGAAAGCCAGACAATTACTACAGCCATAAAAGGGGTCTGGGTTACGTTTCGTCATCTGATGATGAATATTGCTGGCAAATCATTAACTAGCTAACAAATAAAAGTGAGTATTCATCTGATACTTCAACTTGGGATTCTGACACTAGTATCGGAGAAACATTCAAAAGATTAATGTCGAACATGACCGTAGTTGATCCTTCTACTACAGAAGAAGATGATCAATTACCCATTTGGGAAGACCCCTGGGTACACTACATGAATGTTCAATACGGTGATCGGTTTGAACAAAGAGAACACCCTACTGAGGATAGAGTAGTATAGATTAATATAGGTGACGAAATTAACCAAAAACCTATATTTATTAGTGATGATCTTCCACCAGATGAGAAAAAAGAACTAATCGCCCTTATTAGAGAGTATATCGACGTTTTCACTTGGAATTACGAAGATATTTTAGGACTTGACCCAAATGTGGCAATGCACAGCCTTAACATTAAACCGGATGTTAAACTCGTTAAACAACAACAAAGACTGTTTCGTCCACAAATTATGGAGGCAATAGAAGCTAAAGTTAAGAAACTGATTGATTCAGGCTTCGTCAGAGAAGAACAACATCCGAATTGGTTGGCCAATATCGTTTCAGTCCTTAAAAAGAACGAAAAGATCAGAATCTGTATTGACTTAAGAGATCTAAATACAGCCTGCCCTAAAGACGACTTTCCTCTACTGATTACAGATGTCATTATTGACAACATATGCGGGTTCGAGAGAATGTCATTTATGGATGGATTTTCTAAATATAATCAGATTAAGATGCACCCAAATGATGAAAAGCATACTGCATTCAGAACACCCCTTGGTGTCTTTTGTTACACTGTTATGCCTTTTGGTTTGAAGAACGCCGGCACCACATACCAGTGAGCAATTACAAAGATCTTTCAAGAGCACCTTCGGAAGACCATTGAATGCTACGTTGATGACCTGGTTGTTAAAAGTCGTGATAAAAACAACCATATTAATGATTTGAAGACGATGTTCGATCTTATGAGAACCCATCAGTTAAAGATGAACCCGACTAAATCCTTCCTTGGAATGTCCAGTGGTAAATTTCTTGGATTCGTCGTCACTACAAAAGGTATTCACATCGATCCTGATAAGGTGAAGGAGATACATGAATTACAACCCCCGAGAAATCTTAAAGAACTCAGAGGGCTGCAAGGTCGATTGGCATATATCCGTCGGTTTATATCGAACTTGTCCAGAAAATTCAATCGTTCTCTAAACTCACGAAAAAAGGCGTGTTATTTGTTTGGGATGAAGCATGTCAAAAAGGATTCGAGGATATCAAAACATATCTAGCGAATTCGCCTATTCTTGTTGCACCGAAATTGGGCAGACCGTTTTTGATTTACGTCAAAGAGACAAGCCATTCGTTAAGTGCATTGCTTGCACAAGACGACGATAACGGTCACAAACAAGCTGTGTACTATCTAAGTTGTACATTGGTAGGAACCGAATCTCGCTATCCGATGATCGAGAAAGAATGCCTCGCCTTGGTATTCGCAATCCAAAAAATGCGACATTATTTAGTTGGATAGATAATTTATGTCATTTCCAACGTAAACCTAATTCGAGTATTCATGACCCAGCCGGCCTCCATGAATTGGCATTTAGCCAGGTGGGCCTTACTCTTATCACAATATGATCTGCATTTCAAGCAGCAAAAATCAGTTAAGGGACAAGCTATTTGCGATCTTTTAGTGGTAAATCCTACAAAAGATATAGCTGAGTTGTACGACGATCTGCCGGATGAAACTCACAAAGTTAATACCACGTCGCATCAACCAGTATGGCAATTATACTTCGATGGGGCTTCCCGGGCAACCAATGTGGCGAGCGCACCCGGATGTTCTAAAATTTCCTCAGGAGTGGGGGTCGTTTTAGTTTCCCCGAAAAAGCATGTCTTGCCTAGAGTATATTCGTTGACCGAACCATGCTCTAATAACGTGGCCGAGTACAATGCATTAATAATTAGGCTTAATTTTACCAAAGAGATGGGAGTCGAATACCTTGAAGCTTTTGGTGATTCTCAATTGGTAGTTAATCAGATACGAGGAGAATATAAAGTCAGAAATCAAGAACTGATTCCATACCACTAAGTAGCCATCGAGATAGCAAACTCGTTTGAAGAATTTTTCATCGAGTACGTTCTACGTCTCCAAAACGCATATGCAGACGTATTGGCGGCATTTTCGGTATCTCTGGCTCAGCCTCCCGAAACAGAATAATTAATTACAATGAGAACTCACCAACTTATTGTTCCAATCTACGATTCGATTGACAAAGAAGCACACTCAATGAGAGTTGAACCCAAGTTCGAGATTAGCATTTTCCTATTATCGATTATGTCCTACATGGTATCTTACCTGAAGATGTAAGAGAAAGGGATTCGATTCGGCGAAGAGCACCAAGATTTTACTATAATGCTACAGCGCAAATGTTATATCGACGGTCGTACGATGGTTTATTACTCCGTTGTCTATCTAATAAAGAGGCAGAACAAGCACTCAAAGAGGCGCATGATGGGACATGCGGTGCACATCAGCCCGGTCCTAAACTCTGTGATCGACTTAGAAGGATGGGATACTATTGGCCTACCATGGTAAAAGACGCGGTGGATTATGCCCGACGATGCAAGGTGTGTCAAATACATGCAAATTATATGCACCAACCTCCGGAGCATTTGCATCCGTCAGTGACGTCGTGGCCATTTGAAACTTGAGGAATGGATATTGTTGGTCCTATTTTCCCACCTTCGATTAAAGGTGACCGTTTCATTCTGGCAATCACCGATTATTTCTCAAAATGGACAGAAGCAGTTCCACTTAAAGAAGTAAAGACGAGTGATCTTATCAAATTCATTAAACATCACATCATATATCGATATAGTGTCCCGAGGTGAATAGTGCACGATAATGGTCCTTAATTCGTCAGCAACGCATTTATCAAATTCTGCGGTAAATTCAGAATTAAATACGTTTCATCGACTGCTAATAATCCCACAGCTAACGGATTGGCCGAAGCTTTTAACAAGACTATTATCAAGATTTTAGCAAAACTTGTGAAAATCAATAAGCGGGACTGGGACGACAAATTCGGTGAGGCTCTGTGGGCTTACTGTACAACTGTCCATACGCTAACTGGAGCAACCCCATATTCCTTAACATATGGATGCAAAGCTATCCTTCCTTTGGAAATACAAATTCCCTCCCTCTGTATCGCTCTTGCAACGGGAATGACGACGGAAGAAAATCATCAGAAACGTCTCGAGGAATTGGAGATGTTAGATGAAAAGCGCTTGGAAGCTCAGCAACAGATCGAGTTTTATAAGGCTAGAATTTCTCGGGCTTTTGATAAGAAGATCCAACGACAAAGCTTTAAGGAAGGAGATCTGGTTCTTGCCGTTCGAAGACCTATGATTCTCAATTCCAAGATGAAAGGAAAATTCCAACCCAAATGGGAAGGACCATTTGTAATAGAAACAGTCTATTCAAACAGTGTGTATCACCTGATCACACAAGACGGTAACAAATTAATGATGCCAATAAATGAGAAGTTCCTAAAGAAGTACTATCCATAGTATGTTTAGGATAACCTATGTAAAATAGAAAGTTCCTAACGAATCCCATGTATATATTTTTAGGATAACCCGAGATCAGTTGATTGTTCTAAATAGAAACTGATCATTTGAATAATCCATTCTTAATTATTATGAAAATGATTAAGATCTTTCTACTGTGGATTATCTAATTGCTTCCAAGATAATTGAGAACCTTCCATTATGATTTTCCAAGCTTTTTGTTGAGATGAGAGTCAACGACAAAATACAGTTGGTCTTTCCTCACAAAGCCCCTACAATGTGATCGTGGAAGGGGGAAACTCGATGATTCGTAGCCCCACTCCACAAAATCCATCGCCAATCGAATTAATCGACAATAGGTCCACCAAAAATCCGTCGTGGATTAAAATCCTTTAAATTCCCGTCGTATCTATGTTTATTAACACTCCCAATGTTGAAATTATGATACAATATCAAAAAATTCTAGGTTATTGGCCATATCAGTCGCCGAATTATCTCGTGTCAAATTCTTGTGTTTGACATCAAAAATGCCCACTTAGTAAAGTGTACAAGTCAACAACCCCATTGTTATTTGTACCCCACTCCCATTTCTCATTTGGTCAAACCTTCCTACAGTTAGGACCAAAGCCAAAATTTCCTCTCGATTCCTTTCATGAACGAGAGGTCCATTTTCAAAACTGATATTCCTTTTTGATAAATGAAAGGACCTCAATTCCATTTGAACAATTTAGCCTATTAAAGGTAAAACTGTCTCAACTCCCACTTGGTCAAACCTTACTACAGTTAGGACCACAACCAAAATCTCCTCTCGATTCATTCCGTGAACGAGAGATCCACTTTCAAGTTGAATAATCAAACCTTATGATAGTTAGGATTATTCAAACTAGTCTAGATTCTCTAAGTGAAGATCCTACTTTGAGTTTCCTTTGTATCAGGAGATAGAATGTAAAATTTTTCCTCTCTAATTTTGGGTTCATCTCTACCAACAAACAAGAGACCAGGAGATAGAATATAAAATTCTTCCTCTCTGATTTCGGGTTCATCTCTACCAACAAACAAGAGATCAGGAGATAGAATATAAAATTCTTCCTCTCCGATTTCGGGTTCATCTCTACCAACAAACAAGAGATTAAGAGATAGAATATCCAATTCTTTCTCTCTAATTCCGGGTTCATTTTCTTACCTAGGAAATGTAACCTATTTATATTTTAAAAATCCATGTCGTTCACGCATGGGGGATGTTATCTCTATCCCTTATTAGATATAAGCCTACATCTAACACATGTAGCCTACATATTCAATATTATAGTTCAAAGTCTAAGAGAGTTTAATTCTTTTAGCCTAACATATATGTGAAATGGATTTAGATAATTCACATACTAGCCCAACTCAAACGGTAGTCGGTAAAGGCATATCAAATCCGTTGAGGGCTGGGGATTTGCCAAAAATCCTATAAGTATTATGGTTACTTTTTTTTAAATAAGAATGAGTAATCATAATAAAATTTTGATAAGCAAAAGAGCTAAATTTATTCATAAGAAAAACTCTTTAATGTGGCAAAA
This sequence comes from Asparagus kiusianus, assembly GCA_022839385.1. Taxonomy (NCBI): domain Eukaryota; kingdom Viridiplantae; phylum Streptophyta; class Magnoliopsida; order Asparagales; family Asparagaceae; genus Asparagus; species Asparagus kiusianus. Next base: position 886,184 of record BQKN01001032.1, read on the forward strand.
ATATCATTACTGAATAAAAGTGTTCTTTTAATCTAAACGTAACTTGTAATTACAAAATTGCCCTTCAAGCTTTAAGAGTGCTTCTGCATAAGTTTGTTCGAATTCAGCTTTCAGGTTAGCTCTTAAGGATTCTTCGCTGGTGTCCCGAGCTTGGAGGACTTCTTGTTCCGTCTTAGCAAGCTTCTTATCCTGAAGTTCCAGCTGTTGGAATAAATCTTTTTCAACCCGTTCAGCTTCAACTAAATCAAGTTTTAGAATACTCTCGGCATCCTTGGCTTCTACAAGCTCCTTTTCCAAGCGAGCTATATGATCTTGGCGTAATTCTAAGGATTGGAGTAAATCAGCCTTGGCCTGCATCTTCTTAGCAATGCCCAATCTCATCTGGGTTACGCGATTTCTCAACTTTTGAAGCTCGAGCTCTGCCGATTTTTGTGAAGCATGCCACTCTTGCAGTTTAAGCTCTATTTGGGTCGATACATAAGAAGAGATGCCGTCGGTCTTAAAGTCCCTCAGTTGTTCAAATTGTTGTTTCATCTGAACTAGATAGGCTTCAATAGAATCAGCCAATTCAGGATACCCATCTTCTTTAATTCCTGTTATATGGCGATCAAGCGACCTCGTGAAGCTGTCGAAGGATGACCCGTGATGAAGAATTCGATCAATCATGAGGTTCAAGAAATAAATGAAGCTTTGGATATCTAAGGAGATAAACGCCTTGTCCGGATCTTCATCGGACGTTAAAGCTTTGATAGACTCAAGTAATATCGAAGGAGGCGCTGTAATGAGAGGATAAGAAATAAGTACTCAAAAGAATACCTAAGTTAATGCTTGAAACTTAAAATAAAAAATATATATATACCAAGTTCAATAGCAGAGCCTTCAGCGTGACTTTCTCGCCCTAATGATGTCAGTCTGGCTTCTTGAGCAACCAAAGTTGGTTCAAGAATAGCGATCATCAACGTACCCGCTACATCAGACGATTGTTCAATTGAGACCTCAGATAGCTTTGGGTCCAAGTCAATAGGTCTCCCAGAAGATGATTCTGTAAACAAAAGGATAACAATGAGTATGTTGGAGCATTAATCAGAAGTTTATAATGAACAGTTGATGAAACTCACCAATCCTAGATGCGATAGATGTTGATGTACCAACTTCTTCGGTTGGTCTCACTTTCATTACAACGGGACTAATTTGGGGAGTGGGAGCAGCTTCTATCATCATCGGGTCTAAAAGAGTGAGTGGTTGACATTCAGGAACTAATGATTGAAGGTCGACCTCGGTTCCTGCCCGCGACAAGAAGCCACGATCCTCAGGTTCATTAGACGTTTCAATAATTATAATGATATCGGCCTTGGTAACCGGTCCTATAATTCGAACACTTATATGATTAGTCAAAGTTTAAAAAATATACAGGGTTTACGGAACAAAGGTCTTACTCTCAGAAGGACCCGCTTCGGTTGGACCAGCTCCAACAGATAATCATGTGGCTGTACCAGGAGTTTTTCCCGATAATAAATCGGAGATATACTGATGGTTGCCCTCTGAGAGGTCGAGGTCGAGATTGTGCTCGTTAAAATCCTCGGATTTGGTTGCATGAATAGTTTCCCCCTCATCTAATTCACCTGTTACGACATCTTCAGGATGCGTTACGTCATAAGTAACGTATATACTTAGAAGAATTTACGTAGAATAGGGGTTAGTTTTACCTTCATTAACCGGGATAGATTCGAGGGCCCCGCTACTTGTACCCCCCTTCTTTTAGTTTAACTAAAAGGAGATAAAGTGCACAAGTCATCAGGAGAGGCACACGCTCTGATTCATTCATCTTTCGAAATTGCCTTCCAAATGGAGAAAGATTCATACTTGTGTTTGAAGTTGATGGGTCAACGTCAGAAGTAGTTGGAACACCAGCGGTTTCGTCTTTAAACGCATCGTGCATTTGTTGAACGAAGCTGGGTTCCTCAGGTTCCATACCGTCAGGAGAAGCGGTGTCAGGCTGAAATTCTCCCTCTTCTTGACTCCTTATAGAAATTGAGTGCAAGATAAGTCTGAGTGTTAAGAAATATAAGAGCAATAAAGACGGATTGTTACCTTATTCATCCGAAGAAACACTGCGGGCAGATGTCTCCTCTAAAGCAGGAAGACGAACACGTGGTTTAAAGACGGCCTTCTTCCGTCTTTTTAGTGGACGCGCTTCATCTTGAACCCCAGATCTTTTGTGACAATACTTGGTGCACAACTCAGTTCTGGGAGGAATTTGAGTTTGAGTTGAAGATTTCGATCTTTGCCGGCGAACAAGAGGCACTGTATCTTCTTCCTCCTCTTCATCTCCACTAAGGACCTCTACCGTCATCCGATTAGGTTGCGTCATAACGACCCTTTCCCTCCTTCTCTTCGGAGCATCTTGGGGTCGAGCTGGATCAGTACGTTGAGCCCTGTGAGCGATAGAAGGGTTTACATATCCTCTTTTGAAGAAAGAGTCTAGAAGACTAGTCATCTCCTCTTCAGTTAATTTAGAACTTGATCCAATCTCGTCCGCCCTCTCGGAAGTTTCAGTCTCGTCAGTCTCAAACTCTTTTTCACTATCAGCTGAGCGAGCAGGTTCTTTTCCCTTTCTGGACGATTCAGTAGCTTCCTTCCTTCGAGGTGATAGCACAGTATCATAGACTGCTTCGGTTGCCTGTCGGGAGGCTATCTCTTCCTTCAGTTCGGATATCCTCCTTTTTCGATCAACAGTATTGGTAGCTATCAACCACTTATAGTAGAGGAAAGTCATCTGTAGATGGGGTGTCTCCAAAGGGAGATCGAATTCAATATTCGTACAACCGATGATACTCCAAAACTAGGCTCTCGCCCCATCAATGAGTCCACCTTGAACCCTAAGATGACGGTTCGGGTTACCAACATACAGTTGATCATAGCCAAATTGACGAGCGAACCGACATGGAAAGTAAGGCTCAATGTGACAGACATCCTTCACCCTGAATATCAGATAACCTGGTCGGATGTTCATCAACCATCTAAAGCAACCGATATCCAAAGTCGTACGATTCTGCCTGGGTTCTTTAGCATCTAATAGAGTTGCATTGTAAGTCCCAAAGAATTAAGGGAAACAAGGAAAGAATTCTCAGCACTTGTGGACTTTGAACTGCCTAGATATACCTAGCCACTGATGTTGAACCCACTTACAACCTTCAAGAGTCTGCAGTAGAGGGAGACTTGGATCTACCGCCTCAGGAGCCTCCATTAAATCTGGTCGGTGAAGTAATAACCAGGTCATCAAGTAGGTGTATGGTAATTCTAATTTTGACACAGATATTCCAGCGGATGGTTTATTTCCTTCTTGAGTAAATACAGAAGCCAATTGCCACAATCCGCTATGAATATCAGCTACCATGGTAGGAAGTAAGGATAATCTACAACCTGTAGCTAACTGAACGGCCGGATACAACACTTCAATCGGCATCGCATCAGAAGGTTAGTGGGGGACAACGCACCTCTTCAACCATAAGGCCAAAAAGCCAGCTAATAGGGTGGTTGAGTTGATTGGAACGCCAGCTTGCCACAAATAAGAACGGAATTTGGTACCGTGAGGAAAGTCGTCTTCTAAGCGGGAAGTGTAGGATTGTGCATTCGTCCTCTCCAACAATCTGTTAATCTCATTCGAAGTTAAGGGGGATAGACCACACACTTCTTTCGAGCGGATCTCAAGGTTCTTGAACAAATAATCCGCAAATTGTTTCAAGCTGATCTGAGGAGATTTCTTCTTAGCTCTAGTCTCCATTTCGGCCATGGCTATGTGATAGTGGCATGTCAACTCCCATAAGGTGTCGTAAGTCATTGTTGACCGATCCTTCATCTTATCCAGTTAACTGATAGTTAGGAAGAATTCTTGATACAGAACGTCACCTATAGGCAGCCCCGATACCTTCATCATTTCATGTAACGGCAGTCCAAGCTCCCCGTTCTTGGTAAAGAAAGTGTTGGTGTCGGGATTGTAGATCTCAAACAAAGCGAAGAAGTGATCAATGCTGATCTGCAGATCGTACATGCTGGCACGAATCGGAACTAACAACCCTAACTCTGCTAGTTCTCACCCCTAACAGTTCAATACATACCGGATCATTCTTGTCCACCACTTGTCTCCAAAATAGTGAACCCATCCATAATAACTGAATTTCTTGATGGGAAATTCTTTGCCCAACATAGCTAACATGTTCTTCATGGTGTTTGCCTATGATGCCTTTTCATTCTGGGGTAGATTATCTTGGCCTAAGACACCGAGATGAAGTCCTCGCACAGAAGCTTTGTCACTAGAACCTAGGGTAGCCTCTTTCCTAATGAAACCACAGTGCATGTGCTCGTGTTTTTTAGTCAATCTCCAAACATCTCCCGACCAACTGCCAAGTTTTTGAGCTTCAAAAGTGAATGTTCACGAGGAATCCAGGGTAAGAGGGTCGACCCACTCGCATGCAACCACTGCACAGGTCTACAAGAAACGACTGTCGGGTCTCTTATAGAGTCACCGAATAGGAAATCTAGTTTCCTTATGCACTGATTCGAATCTTGCTCTAAAATCAAGGTTGCGTCTGTGATTAACCATCGCAGAATACGACAACTACCTCATCGTATCAATTCCATGGCTCCTTCGCTGTAGTCCGAGTTGATTTGGGGAGCTGACTCAACTAACGGGATTCCTTCATAGTAAGAGTGTGTGGTACTACTTTGGCCCGTGACCTCACTAGCAGTGAAGATTATAGAAGGAAAATGCACTGACAGAGAAAAAGTACACGTAAATTGTGTAAGAATAGTCCTAAAAATTTAGAGAAGGCGGTGTATTCTATTCCATAAAATAAAATTGTCATCTCGCAACTGTTCGCGAAAAAAATTATTTTCTTCATTGAAGTCATTGTTCTCTTGAGCAACTGTTTATCGGTTACAAAAGATCCGGTCTTTTTATAAGATCCGGTTACAACAAAATCAAAGAAAAATAAAAAGATTACAACTTTCCTTTTTTGTGGAACAAATCGCAAGATCCTGTTTTGTGGTCTCTTGCTTGTGTGGGTTCTTCGCCTACGCCGGGGTTAATCCGTGGACCACCACGCGATCTAGATCTGGTCGGATCTACACGGTATGACGGGTGTTATTTCACCAAGGAAATAACAGTCAGGGGGATTAGTTCACCAAGGAAATAATCGCCCGAAGTAATCAAAATCGACCAAGCGAAATCGATACTCTTCTCGGGATCAAAAACCAAGTTTTGATCCGGAGGCTAACCGTGTAGATCTCAGATCTGATCTCTCTCGAACTCCTACCTTGTTTGGTGTGGATGATCACCAAGAACCAGATCTAAAAAGTTCAAGTCTTCAAAGCTTCAAAACTCCAAGGTTCAGATCTCAATCCAGCAGAGCTTCGCCTCCAAAAATTCCACCCTCTCAAACAATGAACCACCAAGCCTATTTATAGGCACTGAAAACCAGATCTGGGCCCAGATCTGGGCTTAACCCAGGTGGCTCGGCCACCTTGGTGGCTCGGCCGGCCACCTTGGTGGCTCGACCACCGAGCCACCAATTGGTGGCTCGGCCACCGAGCCACCTTGGTGGCTCGCCGAGCCACCTAGAGGTGGCTCGGTTTTGGCCGAGCCCTCCAAGTGTTGGTTGTTTCGTCGTTTTCCGGTTTCACGATTTATCCGAACTCTGATTTGTTGATCTGGACTCTGATTTGGCACTCCGGATCCTGATTTGGCAGTAAATACGCTTCGGTGTTCGAGTTCGTTAACCTCGTCACTTCGTTAATCTGCTTCGTCGCGTCTTACTTAGCCTCGATATTGTGGTTTAACGATCATGCTTGGATTCATCGCCCGATGGTTCGTTGGTTTGTCGAATTATCGTGTCGAGCTGTGTTAAGGGACCTATAAGCAGTTTTATACGCCTACAGATACCCCCTTCAAATTGTTTCAGCCTTATTCTTTTATAGAAGAGTCTGGAATACTTTGGATATGATTGTCCCAACCTTCAATCGGTGTAACGGGACCTTGGAATAGCTTCTATTCTTGATTCTTTCAATCCTCCAGGCTATTCGGTGCTTTGTCGAATGTCTGCAAGGGTTCCGGTGCTGCATTTATTGTCTGACCGTTGTCGGAATTTTGAACTTGAAGCTAATTCCTGATTTTCTGATCTTTAGCTCGTGTTTGTTGTTTCAACATAGAACTGACCATCGATTGTTGGCGCTGAGTCTTCATTTGCAACGCATTGTCCGGTGTTTTGACATAGTTTATACTCGTACGTCTGCTGGAGTCTACACAGTTTAAGCTCTTAAGGAATTGGAGCGTGGCGGTCCCAAATGTTGGGCTGCAGGACCAACTTATTAATGTTGTTTCATCTGCATATATGGATCTTATCCCGAAGTTGTTGGACGCCCAAGTCACGAGACCAACTCATAAAGTTGATGCGTCAATAACTCGCATTTATAGAATTTTTTAGCAAATTCTCAGCCATCAACGGGTTTGATGAGCCTTTACCGACTACCGTTTGAGTCGGGCTAGCATGCGGATTGTTTTTAAGTCCGTTCCGCATGTGACGTTAAGCTAAAAGGGTTAACCCTTTTAGTGCTACGATATTGAATACGTAGACTTCGTCTTTCTCCTATGAAAAGACTAAACAACGACGTGTATGAGACGTTGACTTAGGATTTTTGGCAAATCCTCAGCCCTCAACGGATTTGACGTGCTCTTACCGATTACCGTTTGAATCGGGCTTACATACGGATTGTTTTAGTCCATTCCGCATGTGACGTTGTGCTAAAGGAATGAACTCCCTTAGACTTTGTGCTATGATGTCGAATACATAGGCTTTACCATTTGTTACGGGAATAGGCTACCCGGCAGCGCGTGTTAGGCATTGACTTTAGGATTTTTGGCTAACCCTCAGCCTTCAACGGATTTGATTAGCCTTTACCGACTACCGTTTGAGTCGGGCTAGCATGCGGATTATCTAAATCCGTTCCGCATGTAACGTTGTGCTAAGAGAGTGAATTCTCTGAGACTTTGTGCTACGACTTCGAATATGTAGACTTCGTCATTGTTACGGGAATAGGCTACCCGGCAGCGTGTATTAGACGCTGACTTATCCCTACTTAGGCTTCGGGATAAAGATCCCCAGAATCAGGTTCTGGTGTCTTCTTAGACAGTAAAAGACTAACCTGGCGACGCGTATTAGGCGTCGGCATATCCTTTCTTAGGATTCAGGATGAAATTCCCCATGCGTGTAAGGCATGGATTTTGGTGTTATTAATAACAACCTGTCACAATGTTGAATATGTGGGTGGGTGTTCTTTTTAACGGTTAAGAACTAACCGGCAGCGCGGGTTAGGCGCAGACTTATCCCTGCTTAGGTTTCAGGATAGGATACCCCAGAATCAAACTCTGGTGTCTTTTTCTAAGGAGAAAGACTAAACCAGCAGCGCGTGTTAGGCACAGACTTATCCATGCTTAGGATTTGGGATAAACTTCCTAGGATGAATCCTAGATTGATAAATTCTTGGAAAAGGTTGGTGTGGGAAAGGAAGAATTTTATATTCTATTTCCCGGACTTCTTTTAGGGTGAAGGCGAACCCAAAATGGGAGAGGAAGAATTTTATATTCTATCTCCCAACACTGAAGAGGAAGAATTTTATATTCTATCTCCAGTTACAAAGGAGACTCGAGGTGGGATCTCCACCCCCAGAACCCGGAGAAGGTGAAACTAAGAGTGAGATCTCCACTCCGAGAATCGAAAAGATTCGGATAACCCTAACTGTCGGAAGGTTTGATTACCGAGCTAAATATGAATTTCTCGTTTATCGAGAGTGAATTATGATTTTGGCCCTAACTGTAGGAAGGTTTGACCAAGCGGGAGTTTGAGGTGACCCTAACTATAGGAAGGTTTGATCACTCGATTTGAAACTGGACCTCTCGTTCATTAGAGTAATCGAGAGGGAATTTTAGTTTTGGCCCTAACTGTAGGAAGGTTTGACCAAGTGGGTGTGGGAGTACAAATCACAAAGGGAGTGTTGACTTGTACAAATTACTCAGAAGGAATTCCTGGTGTTAAGTTATAAGGACTTAACACGAAGGGGTTTGACAATTCATCAAGGATTGATATCAAAATTCCAAGTATTATATCCGTACTCTAACAGTGGGAGTGTTGAGTGCACAGATACATCAAAAGTTTGAGTGGATTTAACTGAAAGGAATTTTAGTGGACCCACTATCAATTAATTTGATCAGTGAGGGTTTTTATGGTGGAAGACTGTGAGTTGTCAAACACCAATAGAAATCTTGTGAGGAAAGATTGATCCAACGAAGTGATCGAACCTCGTCTCAGCAAAAGAGTGTTCGGAAATCACAGTGGGGGTTTAGTGTTTATCACTTTGTTTGCAATGATCAGGTTATCTCTAAGAAAATTACGTATAGTATTCTTCCGGGAACTTCCCGTTACATGAATCATCCACCCCCAGCTTCTTCGTGAAACTGGGTTTATCATTGCATCTGGTTGTATGATCGGGTTATCCTTAAGAATATTACGTATAAAATTCTCCAGGAACTTCCCGTCAACGGTAGGAAACAGTTTAGACTCATATACCTTTTAGAGTATCAGGGAGCAGTTTAACCTCTTATACCGGTCGGAGGATTGAGAAGCAGTTTATACTCATATACTCTTCGGAGTCTTAAAAAGTAGTTTATATTCTTATACTTATCGGAGTGTTGAGAAGCAGTTTATACTCTTATACTTGTCGGAGTCTTGAGAAGCAGTTTATACTCTTATACTTGTCGGAGTCTTGAGAAGCAGTTTATACTCTTATACTTGTCGGAGTCTTGAGAAGCAGTATATACTCTTATACTTGTCGGAGTCTTCATTCAACTTAATTAAGAGATATAACACCAGCTTCAACCAAGGTTTGGATGCTATTCTTGAGAGTAAAGCAATCCTTAGTGGGATGAAGGATCCTCCTGTGATACGCACAGTACTTTGGATCCGCAGTATTGTCAGCTTCCTCCTGATTGACGATAGGTGGTAGCTTGATCTTGTTGTTTTCAAGGAGGGATTCGAAGATGGCTGGAACGTCTTCGTCCTTAAAGGAATACTCTTTTTGGAGTTTCGGATCCGAGGTCTTTTGATGCCTTCGGGGTTGTTGTTGCGACATTTGATTATCACCAACAGCAGCTGCAGGTGCCTTGCCCTTACCACGGGAGGCGAAGTTCGAGTTCGGAGGATTAGTCGTCGATTGGCTCCTCTCGGCCTTCTTCCTTCGGAGGAAGCGTTCGGCTTGTTCACCGCGCACCTTCAAGTCTTTTCAAGTGTTGGACGGTGCTGTCCCTATTGCTTCCAACACGTCCAATGCGAGGTTGTTGTGGCAAGTCTGGAGAATGAACTCCTCAGTGATCGGGTCCCGACAGTTCATCGCCTTGTTCCGGAACCTTTTGACAAAGGTATCAACCAATTCTCCGTCTTTCTGTTTCTCGTCAAGCAACGACCCGATGGATATCTCGCTGTAGTCGTCGAAGAAGTTGGTGAGGAATTTAGTCTCCATATCGTCCCAGCTATTCACACTTCCTGGCTTGAGGCGGCGATACCAATCGAAGGCGGCTCCACGAAGAGTGCCAACGAAGGACCGTACCATCAGAGGCTCATTACCAGAGATAACCCCTAGGTGTGATTTGAAGTAAATCAAATGCTGAGTGGGTGAACTCTTCCCATCAAATGGCGTGAAGTTAATTAGATTGAACTTCGCCGGATACGGGATTGATTCCCATTCTCTTGGGTATGGACAAGGAATGCCCGTCTTCTTCATCTCTTGAGCGGAAATCAACGTGTTGATTTTGCTCTAGAGGTTTTTAATCTTCAAATTTTCACCTGTATTTTCATCAGCATTCTCGTTACCACCCCCTACATTGACGGGAGGATTATTGGCATTATGAGCTTCATTTGCACGTGTGTCCTTATCTTCCTGATTAACCTGGTTGCGACGACTTGGTTCGCCTTGCCGGTTTGTCAATGCTTGGATTTGTTGGTCATGCATTTCTCTCATATTCTGCATGGCCATCTGCATTTCGAACCTAAAGCTCTCCTGTTGTTTGGCCATGGCTTCTTCGAGCATCTTGGCCACTTGTTCCGCACTTATCATAAGTGCCTCGCGGGGTTGTCCTTCGCTGGATACTGTATTATCTGATGCGACCGCAGAGCCGGCATCCGATTCTTCATCTTCTGACGATAATCTTGTCCGAATCCTACATAAGTTGCTCGTATGATGGCTCCAGGCTGCAGACGGGTTACACGCCGGGGTACTTCCGGAATCGACTCGGGATTATCCCGTGTCGATGTCCCTTTGCTGGTCATATTAGTGGTGACCCTCGGAAATTCTCCATCTTCGACTACCGTTCTTCTTCGTCGGAAACGCCTAGACCTTGGTTTTGGCATTTCGGTACTGAGCCTTTCGAAAACCGAAGTTCTTTCGGGGACTGTCTTGATGCAGTTGCACTCAGACAATACTGCTCGAATGAGTTTGGAACAGGGGCACTGAGTTTCTAGTTTTCGAGGACTCCTTTTCCTGGTTTTACTCGTACCCCCAACACAATAGTACAACTCGTCGGTTTGAAGGTCGGAGTAACCTATCGTGTGTTGGCACGACTTCTCAGGTATAACGCTATCATCATCAGACGACAACGCTTCCTTCTGAGGGCGAACTGCCTTCTTTGGGCTTTCAAGAGTCACGTGTCTCGACACGCGCCTTTGTGGGTGTGAGTTCTCGGCGGGCTCTTGGACTTCAATGCGCAAACTGGTGCGCGTAGTTGCCATGAACTCCTTGTCATGTTGAGGGTGGCGGCGACCCCCAGCATGTTGAGTCATTCGGGGCTTCTTTATCGGGCCCAAACATTCTTGAACTGGAGCTTCGCATCGCTCATCGGGAAGTGGACCGAGGCGCTCCAAAACTGACCTCCTTCTTCGGGATGGTTCGGGAGGTTGAAATTGTTTTCGAAGACTGCAATGATTGTTCCTTAGCCTGAGTTGCCGCTTCAGACTTCGGCCTCCATACTTAGCGGGTTGGTGGTGGTTTTTTGGCCACTTCCTTCTGCAGTCTTCTGCGGGCTTCTTAGACTTGAGCCCGTGCCTGCGCTGACAATGCGCGGCGCTTGCGAATGTGCTCATCCAGTGTTGAACGATTCTGTTTGACACGGATCCATTCATTCGTTGGCGGCTTGGAGGATCTGCCATTCATTGGTTGTTGAGGCTGTTTGCCTCTCCTGTCTTCAAATCCGCGTTGTAGCGGATTCCGTCAACGGACTCCATCACCTTTGCTAATTGTCACGCCAGGCGTTGACATCGCCTCTGGCAGGCTCTCTTTGAGAGAGTCCCTACGCCTTCAGCGGCGGAAGAATTGGTGAGAACAGGTTTGACCTGGTTGGAGGTCGGTGGAACTTCACTCGATGCAACTTCGGCATCGATCGGGGTGAGATCTTTGTTGGTATTCTCTACTTCTTTATATCAACGGACTTTTCTCCTGGAGGAGAACTTCTTGGGCTTGCGGGGGAGGTGGATCCGGACGAGGATGATAGATACACCTCGAACTTTTGTTGGTCGAATTCATACTTAACCTCCTCCTCGACCAGGATTGAGATCCGCGGCTGTGGCGCAACGATCTCGGCAGCGAGATCGGTGGCTCCCACTGTGGTCGCCAGATTATTCGCGGGAAAAATTGTTTTCTTCATTGAAGTCATTGTTCTCTTGAGCAACTGTTTATCGGTTACAAAAGATCCGGTCTTTTTATAAGATCCGGTTATAACAAAATCAAAATAAAAATAAAAAGATTACAACTTTCTTTTTTTGTGGAACAAATCGCAAGATCCTGTTTTGCGGTCTCTTACTTGTGTGGGTTCTTCGCCTGCGCCGGGGTTAATCCGTGGACTACCGCGCGATCTAGATCTGGTCGGATCTACGGTATGACGGGTGTTATTTCACCAAGGAAATAACAGTAGGGGGGATTAGTTCACCAAAGAAATAATCGCCTGAAGTAATCGAAATCGACCAAGCGAAATCGATACTCTTCTCGGGATCAAAAACCAAGTTTTGATCCGGAGGGTAACCGTATAGATCTCAGATCTGATCTCTCTCAAACTCCTACCTTGTTTGGTGTGGATGATCGCCAAGAACCAGATCTGAAAAGTTCAAGTCTTCAAAGCTTCAAAACTCTAAGGTTCAGATCTCAATCCAGCAGAGCTTCGCCTCCAAAAATTCCACCCTCTCAAACAATGAACCACCAAGCCTATTTATAGGCACTCAAAACCAGATCTGGGCTCAGATCTGGGCCCAGATCTGGGCTTGGCCCAGGTGGCTCGGCCACCTTGGTGGCTCGGCCGGCCACCGAGCCACCTTGGTGGCTCGCCGAGCCACCTAGAGGTGGCTCGGTTTTGGCCGAGCCCTCCAAGTGTTGGTTTTTTCGTCGTTTTCCGGTTTCACGGTTTATCCGAACTCTGATTTGTTGATCTGGACTCTGATTTGGCAGTCCGGATCCTGATTTAGCAGTAAATACGATTCGGTGTTCGAGTTCGTTAACCTCGTCGCTTCGTTAATCTGCTTCGTCACGTCTTACTTAGCCTCGATATTGTGGTTTAACGATCATTGCTTGGATTCATCGCCCGATGGTTCGTTGGTTTGTCGAATCATCATGTCGAGCTGTGTTAAGGGACCTATAAGCAGTTTTATACGCCTACAGCAACAGGTGTGACAATTTCCATTTACCGCACGTATAAAAGAGATATGTGTTATTATGCACGAGCATTATAACGACTTATCAGAAGCATTCAAAATATGTGGGATAATATGAAATCGCCCCTGTATACTCTGAAGTGTGTCTTGTCCAAGCAAAACAACACTTTTCATCGTCGATCCTCTCAAAGGAGGATACCGGCTCTTTTCGAATGTATCTCAAAGGATAACAAACGAGGGCTTACAAAAATATGGATATATGCAGATAAAATTGATAAGATGCAAAGAGTGTACCCTCATATGAAACGGCAGCAGGATCAGCCCCCTCGGTGGTCTGGGCAGTCGAACAGCCTCAGGGAACTCGAGATCTTCTCGGTGACATAATGGAAATATTCTCCCTATCGAAATCTAATGATAAAGTTACAGTTTTAGGGTTAGAATCGACAAAAAATATTACCAAATAAGTCCAAAAAACCGCATGCATGGGAAAGAATCAAAGAAAATTGAGATTTCAGAGGAAGAGGGAGAGCAAACCTAGTAAAATTCTTCAAACTTCGAGTAAAAATCTCCCCAAAAAGAGCTCCACCCAAATCAGAAACAAAGAGGGGAAGAAGAGGTAGAGAACTGGCCAAAAATCATTAGAAAATCGCCCAAGAATCGCTAAAAATCCGACGTGAAAAATCCCTGGAAAACCCTAAGTTGGGGTTTTATATCCCTGACTCCACTGACTGAGACAGTCTTAACTATCTCAGACAGTGAGACAGTCTTCACTGTCTCGCACCGCGAGACAGTATGAACTGTCTCGCACAGCGAGACAGTATGAACTGTCTCGCACCGCGAGATAGTATAAACTGTCTCACATAGCAAGACAGTCTACACTGTCTCGATTAAGCGAGACAGTAACGACTGTCTTGGGTATGATATGCAATGTCGTGGTGTTTTGATGAAGTAACCTCTACCCACGTATACGACACATGTGGATACTCCAACAGGGACACAAGTCTAAATTGTTTTCCTACATTCGACAGGAAGTTTCTAGAGAATATTACTCAGAATATTCTTAAGGATAACCTGACGACCTCCCAATGGGTATATGAGGTTAAACTATTTCACGAGAACTCAGAAAAATACATGAGTATAAACTATATTCTTATGAAGACTGATACAGTGATAAACAATCCAGTATCAATTTGGTGACAAAAGCTGAATTCACAAGTACAAATTCCAGCTTCAGTTCAAGATCTTGATAACGGTCAGACGATAAACGTAGTACCGGAAGAATCTTAGCTATTCTACAAAGAACTGAATAGATTGAGAAATAAGGAGGTCAAGAGTTAAAGCCATTTACGGGTCCTTCTACACGATCTACTCAACCAAATATTGGAGAGACAATGAGTCAGACCTGTCTTATCCAAAGTGTCCTAGACCCCTCTATAAAAGAATAAGTCTGGAATACTTTGGAGGGGTATCTGTAGGCGTTAAAAAATACTGATAGATATCCAAACACAGTTCAAGACAAAAAAGAAGATCATCTAAAAATCACAAGAATTGGCCTCATGCTGTCTTGAAAAGATCAAGATAGTGTGGACTGTCTCGCACGTGAGACAGTGTTTACTGTCTCGCTATGTGGGACAGCGTTTACGGTCTCGCACGCGAGATAGTGTTTACTGTCTCGCATGTGGGACAGTGTTTACTGTCTCGTAATGCGAGACAATGTTGACTGTCTCGCTTGCGAGACAGCTCTGAAATGATCAAAAGTTACTGAAATAACTGCATGACACGTGTACATTAATTGACAAAGAACGTAGGAAACATCATGGGCGAGAATCACGTGGATAACTATCAAAATAACGGAGTTTGAAACGTGGAAGGCAGTTACAATGGAAACCGTCGGGAAGTTTGGATTTTCTGAGACAGTCTTTATTGTCTCGGGAGCCGAGACAGCAAATACTATCTCGGCCGCCGAGACAGAGAACACTGTCTCGCAGTCACAACATCTCTACAATGCTGTATTTTTAGTTGAACTTCTCTTGGAGGCTATAAATACCCCCCTAAGGCCATTATTTACAAGGATCTGAGAGCTGGGAGCAGATAGAGCAGCAGACTTGAGTTATTTAGGTGATTCCTTGAGATTTAAGCTTCGACTTAATCTTGAGAAGAGTGTTCATCTTACTTTGATAAGATATTCACTGATTTTTATTTTTTCTTCTAAACGAAGGAAGAATACCAAAGACTCTCATGATCTGTGAATCGGTGATCCACGAGTCAAAGCACTCCCGGCACAGGCAAAGTCCCACAAAATAGGAATAAATAAATAATTTTTGTGTTATTTTCTAGAGAGTTATAATTTTCCTTTTATTGTGTAAAAGAAGTCTTAGGAAAAAAACTATTTTCTTTTGAATTCGTTATAATCGATCGAAGATATAATGAATTTTACAATAGCATCAACTTTCGACGAAAACAACGTTCACTTCTTGTATCCGAACTAAACATTGGCATAAATAGAAATATATTTTAACCGTCAACATCTCTATGAGCAGAAGACCATGGGGGAACATGACATTTATTATGAGGTGGTTGATGAACTTGAAGTACAAGGAAGGGAGTAATACAACATAGCACTTGAATGAGCTCAAGAGTTTGATAAATCAGTTGGTTGCAATGAATATGACTCTCAATGATGAGTTATAGACTTTATTGCTATTGGGTTCTTTGCTAGACTGGTGAGAAATATTAGTGATGACGATCAACAATGTAGCTTAAGACAGTATGTTATTGATGAGTATGGTTGCTAGTAGTTTATTCAATGAGGAGACTCATAGAAAGCCTACCAGCATGGATAACTCATAGGCACATGTCATGTAGAACAGGGGTAGGAGCATGTATAGGGACTAGTCCAAAGGTCATAGCACATCCAAGGATAGATCAAAGTCTAAAGGAAGAGGTTGCTTCCATTGTGAAAAGCTGAGTCATATCAAGAAGATTTGTTGGGTTTGAAAGAAAGAGCAAGCTAAGAGCAAAAATGAGAAGAAGAAGGCAGACGGTGATACTACAGCTACGTTGTCTAAGACCGATGTTATTCTCACTTTCAAAGAAGAAGAATACATGCATGTTACATCTCAATTATAAGTGGATAGTGGATACAAAATCTACATGTCATGCTACCACCAATTAAGACATTTTTACATGGTATAGAGCAGGTGACTTTGGCAATGTGATGATGGACAATACTAGCTACTCAAAGATTATGAGACTTGTTGATATACACTTGTAGACAGATACGAATGCATATTGATATTGCAGAATGTGCAACATGTTCTCAGTTTGTGGCTTAACTTACTTTCAAGTCTTAGATCGAATGGGATATGACTTTTACTTTAGTGGAGGAAAATGCAAAAAATCACCAAAGGCTTTCTTGTGATGACTAGAGGAAGTATATGCTATAGTTTATAGAGAGTCAAGCGAGGGCTTCATATGATTCTATGAGTGTGGTTCAAGATGATAACTCTCTCAGTTTATGCCATAGAGGCTCGGAGACATGAGTGAGAAGGGGTTGCAATTGTTGGCAAAGAAGTTTCTCAATCTCTTTGCAAAAGGTTCATCACTTACCCTTTATGATTATTATTTATTTAGAAAATAACATAGAGTCTCATTTAGTAAGTCTTCTATAAGAAAAGAAAATGTTCTAGATTTAATTTGTTTATGGTCCTATTGAGACGGAGTCCTTGGGTGGTAACAAGTATTTTGTCATGTTTATTGATAATGCATCACGAAAGATGTGAGTCTTCATGTTGAAGATAAATGGCTCGGAGATATGAGTGAGAAGGGGTTATAATTGTTGGCAAAGAAGTCTCTCAATCTCTTTACAAAAGGTTCATCACTTACCCTATATGATTATTATTTATTTAGAAAATAACATAGAGTCTCATTTATTAAGCCTTCTATAAGAAAAGAAAATGTTCTAGATTTAATTTATTTTAATGTTTGTGGTCCTATTGAGATAGAGTCCTTGGGTGGCAACAAGTATTTTGTCATGTTTATTGATAATGCATCACGAAAGATGTGAGTCTTCATGTTAAAGATAAAGGGTTAGGTGTTTACCATCTTCCAGCAATTTTATGTCATAGTGGAGAGGTAGACAGACAATTAGTTGAAGTGTCTGCATATTAACAATATTAGGAAGTACACTTCTATTGAGTTTAAATCATGGTATTCAGCATTAGAGGACAGAGCCTAACACACTGCATCACAATGGAGTTGCAAAAAGATACAATATGATTATTGCGGAGAAGTCAGATGCATGTTGGAGATGAAAATGTTATCAAAGAGCTTGTACGCTAAAGTTGTTCATGTTGCATGCTCTCTAAGAAACAGGTCTCCTTTAGCTCCTTTGGATTTTGATATTTTTAGAGAGGCTTTGATCAGAAAAAGATATTTCCTACTCTCATATGAAGTTGTTTGGCTGCAAAGTGTTTGCATATTTTCTGAAGGAGTAGAGACAGAAGCTTGATGATAGGGTAGTTCCTTGCATCTTCTTTAATTATAGAGAAAATGAGTTTGCCTACAAGTTATGAGATCCAGAGAAGAAAAGAATTATTAGATGAGCAGATGTAGTCTTTCATGAGGACCAGACTAGTCCATATCTTAGAAGAGTAGAGCAGTCAGATAATATTACTAATGAGATTCTAGGTATGACACTCATCCCGTCTCCAGTATAAGTGCACCCAACAGATACAGAGTAGGTGCATGATGTTGGTATTGATAATGACAGTCATGTACCAAAGCAAGGAGATAATGATCAGGAAACTCCTCAATAAGGGGCATCACCAGAAGTAAGAGATTACAGAGCCATTGGTTAGAAAATTAGCTAGAGAGCATAGACCATCCTTGAGATATCCTCCCTCGGAATATTCTTCATTAATAGAATAGGGGGATCCGGAGAGCTTTCATGAGGCGCAAACTTTAAAACAAGGATAGATGGTTCTGAGCTATGCATGAAGAGATGGCATTTCTCTAGAAGAACAATACTTATGAGCTAGTAGAGTTGTCAAAGGATAAAAAAGATTTAAAGAACAAAAATGGATATTCAAGTTGAAGAAGGATGGCTACAAAGAAATTTAGAAATATAAAGTTATGCTAGTGGTGAAAGGCTTTGGTCAGAAAAAAAAGTAATGACTTTGATGAAATTTTCTTATCAATTATGAAGATGACATTCATTAGAGTGATATTAGGGTTAGCGGCTAGTTTAGACCTCAAGATTAAGTAGATTGATGAGAAGACTGCATTACTTCATTGTGATTTGGAGAAGGAGAAATACATTGAACAGCTGAAGGGTTTTGAAGTGAAAGAAGAAGAACACATTCTTTGTAGGTTGAAGAAGAGCCTCTATGATTTGTAGCAGTCACCTAAGTAGTATTTGACTCTTTCATGTTGAGTCATGGCTACTAAAGAACATATACAAATTCCTATGCATATTGTAGGAGATTTACAGATACTAGCTTCATTATCCTATTGCTTTATGTGAATCACGTGCTAGCTGTTGGCCAAGGCAGTCAGATGATTGATGGACTAAAGAAGAAGTTATTTAAATCCTTTGTCATGGAGCTTTTTAACTCGACACAACAGATTTTTGGTATGTTGTTCGTGACAAGAAAGCCAAGAAGCTATGGTTACCACATGAGAAATATGTTAAACAACTGCTTGATAGATTTAATATTAAAATTGCCAAGACAGTTAATACTCCTCTTGCAAGTCACTTGAACTTTAGTAAGAAGTCATGTTAGACTATAGACAAATAAAAGACTAAAAATATTCCTTACTCTTCACCTGTTGGGAGTTTGATATATGTTATGGTTTGCACTCTTTCAGATGTTGCTCATGCAATTGGCATAGTGAGTAGATTTTTCCTAATCCATGAAAAGTACATTGGAAAGATGTAAAGTAGATTTTAAAATATTTGAAAGATAGTTCTAGATTGTTGTTGAGTTTTGGAGGTTCCAAGGAAAGATGTAAAGTAGATTTTAAAATATTTGCAAGATAGATCTAGATTGTTGTTGAGTTTTGGAGGTTCCAAGCCAATGCCATAAGGTTTTGCAGATGCGGATATGGCAGGTGATCTCGATCATAGAAACTCTACCTTAGATTGGTAGTTTAATTTTGCAGGAGAAGCTGCATCTTCACACTCCATGCTATAGAAGTGTATTGTTTTGTCTATAATGGAGGAAAAATATATTGTAGTTGCAAAAGCTACTAAAGAGATAGTTTGGTTGAGAAGATGTTTGCAGGAGTTAGGCTTGCAGCAGAATGAGTATCATATTTTATTTGATAGCTAAAGTACTCTAGATTTGAGTAAGACTTTTACATACTCTAAGATAAAACACATTGATGTGATATATTATTGGTTTAAAGATTCTATTGAGAACGAGGAGCTAAAACTATAGAAGATTCACACAAATGAGAATCTAGTAGATATTTTGACGAAGGCTGTTCGTAGAGAGACCAAGTTGTGTCAGCAGCCACCTGGCATGGATTCTCGATGAGGAGTCATAGATTGACATACCCCCTCGTTACACTGGAGGGGGAGATTATTGTGGGTCTAGCCCAAATCATGACCTACATGAGATCCATGATTGAATTCTGGCTAGAGAAAGATTTCTAGAGGCCTATATGAAATAGATTAGGACTTGAAGGTCTTAGGGATATTATTCCTTATTGAAGAAATAGGATGTGTGTGATTTTTCATACCATGTAGTCAAATTAAACAATACTGAGTGCATTTTTTGTTAGGGTACATATTCTAAGACAGGGGGAGAGAGAAATTGATTTTTGAATTACTCGGTTGTATTGATTTGAAAGCTATTTTCTTTAGAGCAAGAACGCCGTCAAGGGTATGATGTTGATATCTCCACAGGTGTTAGAGATTTGAGTTGAGACAAGTTTTAGGGGTTTAATGCCCTAAAGATAACACTATATTTTCTCATGTGATTTGATCCTCAAGTTTAGATGTAACCATGAGGAATTGTGTTCTTTATTTATGGTGGATTATTTATCTTCAGATTGCCCTATGGACATAGCCATAATTTATCGAACCACATTAAATCTTGATGTTTGTTTGCACGTGATATTTTCTTTAGTATCGTTACTTATTTCTTTTGTTTAATACCATAGATTAAACTACATAAAAGTCCTAACACATCTGTAGGTTCTCCCGACACCTTCGAGTTTCACATTTCACTTTATATTTTTTTTCTTTCTGAATTACTTAGACCATGACCTTAGCTCTAATACGATTTTTTTGGTAGGGGAGATAGAAATTGGATTCAACTTAGAGTTGATGGGCCTAAAACAAAAGGATCCAACTTTAACCCAATGGTTACAATTATTAGATATTGACCCAACTTTTATTTTAAACTCATAACTCTTTTTAATCCTATCTAAAGTGAGAAATACTCACATATTTATATCCTCAAAAAATAAAAAATAACCACGCTGTTATAATATTATTATTATGGATGTCCATTAGTATTCCAAGGAGTTATAGTAGTACTAATTATAGATGTCTATTAATATTCCTAAGTAAATTCTCATAAATATGAGGCATGTAATATCTCCCTTTCACATGCCTATAAGTAGATGGCATGAGATTGAATTTGTAAGTGAAGAATTGAATGATTGAGTGCTCATTGTCTTCTCTCTATTCTCTTTACTCATATTGTTATCTATTAGCTTTATAACACATTATCAACATGAGACTCAATCCCGCTGTGGCACAAAGGTTTGTTTTTTGAGGTAAATATTTCTACTATCTATATTATATTGATTGAGAATTTGGACATATTGACGCATTGAGAAACTTTTCTTGGTTCTTCTTAGATTAATATATTTTACTAATATAAATATTGGTATATTTAAGGCTCGATTTTCATCATGTAAAATTTTAAATTGATATTAGATTTATTCGATGCAAAATATAAGATTTTTTTGTTTTTTATGGATCATCTATCATGCTTCATATGCTCAATTTTATATAAATAACTTATTAATTCAAAAAAGAAAATGTCATGTCTTCAGTCAGTCGAATAAAATGGAAAATAAGGTACTTAATCTAATTTTCTAGTTGGCTTATTCATATTTTATTTTGCATATTTATTGGATACATGCACATGCCATCAACTACGTCTTATCAACTCTGTCTTGTTTGTTTCTTTGTAAATACTTATGAATGTTTGTAACTATAAATTGATCATATACTAACTTGTTTTTGATAATAGCATCATGGTAAATTTGGAAAAGCTTGAGTTTGTGGCATTATACATCACGGGCAAAAATTATTTATCATAGACACTTGACGCTGAAATCCATCTGGAAGCTAATGCCCTTAGTGATACAATTAAAGATGGTAATGATGCATCCAATCAGGACAAAGCAAAAACAATGATTTTCCTTTGACACCACCTTCACGAGGGACTGAAAGCGGAATATTTGATGGTAAAGGATCCCCTTGTCCTTTGGAATAGCCTAAAAGAGAGGTATGACCACCAGAAGACAGTTATTCTTCCCAAAGTTCATTATGACTAAATGTACTTATGTTTACAAGATTATAAAACAAAATTCGGCTATGTTTCAAATTAGTTCCTAGTTCATTATGACTGGATGTACTTATGTTCATTATGACGAGGATATGTTGCAAAAGACTTTTTCTACTTTTCATGCAACTCCTGCAGCAGCAATTTCGTGAAAAGGGTTTTAAGAAATATTCTGAATTGATTTCTTGTCTTCTCGTGGCTGAACAAAATAATGAGCTCCTGATGAAAAATCATGTCCAATTGGTTCTGTTCCATTCCCTTAAGTGAATGTGACTATGTATCAGCATCATAATCAAACACAAGGCCATGTTCATGGTCGTGGCTGTGGGTGCAGACGTGGTCGAGGCCATTCAGGTCGTTTTGATAATTGTGGTGGTTATTTCAAAAATCTATCTCACCACCTGAAGTGGGAGAGAAATGAGAAGAAAATTGGGAAGGATAAAGGGGACTCAAACAAGGACTAAAACAAAAATTCAGTGAAAAGCTCATGTTATCGTTATTGAATGAAGGGCTATTGGTCGCATATCTATCGTACACCGAAGCATTTTATTGAGCTCTATCAAGAATCATTAAAAAATGAGAAAAAGGTGGAAACAAATTTCATTACTGAGTGTGGTCTTTCTAATGATATCACTCATCTGGATGTTGCCGATTTTTTCATCCAACCAGAGGTATATATTCCTTATTTGATTGATAGCAATAATGTTTAAGGATGATAATATTATTTTCATAAGCATAATGTTTATATTATCAATAAATATCTATGTAATGTTTATGCTATCAAATAAATACCTATGCAATAAAATAAAAGTCTTAATCAATATTTATGTGTTTTAGGTGCAATATGAGTTATGACTTTCATATTTCTTTTACATTTCCTATATTTTATTATTTATTTATTTTCTTTGCTTTGGCACATGTCACTCTTTTAATGAAGAATATGGAATTATATCCGATTGGACCTTTTGTTGATGGCAAAAATTTGTGTCTCATCAACAGTGGAATAACACAAACTATTCTTATGGATTTGAAATACTTCTCCTACTTAAAGTAGCAAGCAACAATTGTCAGTACAATTTGTTGCAGTGCAAACCTAATTGAAGGCTTCGGAAGAGCTCATATCATATTGCCTAAAGGAACAAAATTTTTAATTGATGATGCCTTATATTCTGAAAAGTCTCAACAAAATTTATTGTGTTTTAAGGATATTCACAAGAATGGATATCATATTGAGACAACAAATGAAGGCAATGTCGAATATTTGTCTATTATGACTATTGTTTCAAGTAAGAAAAGTGTATTAGAAAAATTGCTTGTATTTTCTTCTGGTTTATACTACACCAATATTGGCAAATTGAGGCACATGCAACAGTAAATCAAAAGTTAACTAATCACAATGAGTTTATAGTTTGGCATAATCGATTAGGTCATCCTAGTTCAATTATGATGCGGAGAATTATAGAGAATTCATGTGGACATTCATTGAAAAACTAGAAAATATTACAAACAAATGAATTCTCATGTGCTGCTTGCTCTCAAGGAAGTACTAGACCATCACCGGCTAAGATTGGAACTGAATCCCTTGGATTTTTGGAATGCATACATGGTAATATTTGTGGACCTATACATCCACCAAGTGGACCATTTAGATATTTTATGGTTTAATTGATGCTTCAACTAGATGGTCACATGTATGCTTATTATCAACTCGCAATTTGGCGTTTGCAAGATTACTTGCTCAACTAATCTGACTACGAGCTCACTTTCCAGACAATCCGATTAAAATTGTACGACTTGATAATACTGGTGAATTCACTTCTCAAGCATTCAATGATTATTGTACTGCTATTGGAATAATCGTTGAACATCCTGTAGCACATGTTCATACTCAGAATGGCCTTGTAGAATTATTTATAAAACGAATTTAATTAATTGCCAGACCATTGCTTATGAGAGCAAAACTTCCTATATCTGCATGGGGACATGCTATCTTACATGCAGTAACACTTATTCGCATCAGTCTAACAAGTTATCATTAATTCTCCCTATTATAATTGGCTTATGGTCAAGAACCAAATATTTCCCATCTAAGAATTTTTGGATGTGTGGTTTATGTTCCAATTGCTCCACCACAATACATGAAGATGGGACCTCAAAGGAGGTTAGGAATAGATGTTGGGTATGAATCTCCATCTATAATTAAATATCTTGAACTATCTACAGGAGATTTATTTACGGCACATTTTCCCGATTATCATTTTGATGAGAAATTTTTCCTAACATTAAGGGGAGAAACTAAGTAGCTGGTAAAAGAAATTAGTTGGAATGAATTATTATTGTCCCACCATCATCCTCACACGAAACAAAGTGAACAAGAAGTTTAAAAGATAATTCATTTACAAAAATTAGCAAATCAACTGCCAAATGCGTTTACTGACCCAAAAAGAGTGACTAAGTCACATATACCAGCTACAAATGCTCCTGTTAGAATTGTTATTTCTTAAGGACAACCTATCACCGCTAATGAGATAAAGGGACAAATAAAGCGTGGTAGACTAGTCGGTTCCAAAGATAAAAATCATCGTAAAAGAAAAGGAGCAAAGCATACAAATGACCTAGTTGAGGAAAATATTGCGAAAGAAAAATTCTCCAGTTAGACTCTAGATGAGTTAGTTCCGAAAGAGAATCAGGTACCTAAATTTAAAGAAAATGAAGAGATCTATATCAATTATATTATGACTAGGGAACGATGGAACTGAAATGAAATAATCGTTGACGATATTTTTGCATACATGTTGTGCAAAATGTTATAAAT
The DNA here is from genome assembly GCA_022839385.1 of Asparagus kiusianus. NCBI lineage: Eukaryota > Viridiplantae > Streptophyta > Magnoliopsida > Asparagales > Asparagaceae > Asparagus > Asparagus kiusianus. The sequence goes on from BQKN01001032.1 coordinate 910,327, forward strand.
GAAAATGAGGATCTTGAACCAATATCTATGGAGGAGTGTATACATCAAGAAGATTGGTAGAAATGGAAAGATGCTATAGATTGTGAATAAAAATTGCTAGCGAATCATAAAGTTTTTAGACCTGTTGTTCAGACACCTGCTGGTATAAAAACTATAGGATATAAACGGGTTTTCGTGCAAAAACAAAATGAGAATAAGAAGTTGTTAGATATAAAGCATGATTAGTTGCCTAAGGATTCTCACAAAGACCCGGTATTGATTATGAAGAGACATATTCTCCTGTGGAGAATGCAACAACTTTTCGATAATTAATTAATTTGGTAGTTTGTGAAAAACTTGAATGCATCTCATGGATGTAATCACAACCTATCTGTGGCTCACTTGATAATAACATTTATATGAAAATCCCAGAAGGATTATAGTTGCCTAAAAAGTATGACGCTAATCCAAGAGAGTTTTATTCGATAAAACTGCAGAGGTCTCTTTATGGTTTAAAGCAAGCAGGACATATGTGGTACAACCGCTTAACTGAGTACTTGTTGAAACAATGTTATAATAATGTTCCTATTTGCCCTTGTGTTTTTATAAAGAGATCTAAATCACAATTTGTGATTATTGCAGTGTACATTGATGATTTAAGCATCATTGGAACTCCTGAAGAGCTTCAAAAGGCTGCAAATTACCTAAAACTGAAATTTGAATTTAAAGATCTTAGCAGAACAAAATTTTGCCTCGGCTTGGAAATTGAACATCTTAAGAATGGGATTTTTATACACCAATCTGCTTATATATCAAAGATACTTAAAAGATTTTATATGGATAAGGCACACCAACTAAGTACTCCAATAGTCGTGATATCACTTGAAATTAATAAATATCTTTTCCGACCTAAGGAAAATGATGAAGAACTGCTTGGTCCTGAAGTACCATATCTGAGCGCAATAGGTACACTAATGTATGTTGCTAGTCACACTCGACCTGATATATCATTTGCCATGAATTTATTAGCAAGATATAGTTCGTCACTTGCAAGAAGACATTGGACAGGGGTTAAACATATATTTCAATATCTTAGAGGTACAATGGATATAGGTTTATACTATTCTCAGTTGTCCAAATCAGAGTTCATAGGATATACAGATGAGGTTATTTGTCTGATTCTTATAATGGATGGTCACAAACGGGTTATGTCTTGATATATGGTGGTATTGCTATATCTTGGCATTCTACCAAGCAAACAATTGCGACTACATCATCTAATCATGCGGAAATTCTGGCAATTCATGAAGTAAGCCGAGAGTGTGTCTAACTCAGATCAATAATCCAACACATTCAGAAGACATGTGGGTTGTCCTCTCAAATGGAGATACCAACAATTTTGTATGAGGATAATACAACATGAATAGCTCAATTGAAGACGGGATATATCAAAGATGATAGAACAAAACATATCTCCAAAGTTCTTCTTTACTCATGATCTTCAAGAGAATGGTGCTATTGATATTCAACAGGTTCGATCTAGTGATAATGTCGCTGATTTATTCACGAAGGCACTGCCTACAAAGAGATTCGAGGAACTAGCCTACAAAATTGGACTATGATGGTTCAAGGACCTCGAGTGATGATCTTACAGGATAGGGATGTAGACAAAAGGGGGAGCAAGTATTGTATTTATTTTTTCTTTTCTTTCTATCAAAGTATTACCTCAAATGATGGATAAGAATAATGTACTTTTTTCCTTCACTAGGGTTTTTCCCATAGGGTTTTACCTAGTAAGTTTTTAATAAGGTATATTCTTGGTTGAATAAATAGACATCGAAGGAGAGTGTTATAATATTGTTATTATGGATGTCCACTAGTATTCCAATGAGTTATAGTAGTACTAATTGTAGATGTCTATTGGCATTCCCAAGTAAATTCTCATAAATATGATGCATGTAGTATCTCCCTTTCACCTGCCTATAAGTAGATAGCATGAGATTGTATTTGTAAAGAGCTTTGCTATAGGGACCCAAAATATGGGACCAATAAAGGGGACAAGTGAGTTGTCCCCCTCCTATTGAATAATGAGTTGGTCATCATTAATGATGGCCAACTCATTATCCAATAGGAGGGGGACACCTCACTTGTCCCCTCTATTGGTCCCATATTTTGGGTCCTTAAAGAATTTTTCATTTGTAAATGAAGAAAAAAAGAAGAATTGAAGGATTGAGTGCTCATTGTCTTCTCTCTCTTCTCTTTACTCATATTGCTATCCATTAGCTTTATAACACACGCATCTATTTGTAATTATTTTTCATTTCCTTTTTTTGGTTATCTGGATATTGGACTTCAAATCTTTCATATTTTTAACATTAGTACTCCAAATAATTCAAATTGCTATCAGGTCCCAAAAAACATATAGGGTGTTTGAAATTAGCCACCGCCGTTAGCAAATGATTGATTGGAGGGGATATTCCTTCAATTTTAACATTTTGGGGTGGAAAGTCAGGCATACCCTTTCTAATACGAACACAAGTCTGATTTGAGACCAGAAAGAAGGATATGGTATTGATTTTTTTTGGTGACAGAGAGGGGAAATTAATCTTTGAAGTAAAAGGAGGAACTAGATCGGGAAAAGGACGTTTGAGGGGTAGAAGTTATTTAGTGATCCATAATTAATTATCAAACCAACAATGGTCGAAAGATTTAATGAATTTTATTACAGAAAGACTAATTTCAGGCATGTTATGTGATGGGAAAATCTAATTGTCGTTCAATGATTGGAGGGGCTAATCCAAAAATAGGTACGATTCGAGGGGACTAACACAAACTATGAAAGATTCGAAGGGCAGCTATCAAATTAGAAGCGCACAGAGTTGGGGAGCCTCCGATTCTGAAGATGGAAACTTCCAATGATGCTCTCAGCTTGTGTACTAGACCAACTTAATCCCTCTTTTTAATTCCTAATTAATTATTGGTCAAGATACCTGATCTTAAGCGCTCGGCAACTCATTGCGGTAAGCATAGAAGGTTGGTAATGTTCCGATACTAGACCAACTTAATCCCTCTTTTTCTTTTAAATTAATTATTGGTCAAGAAACCTGGTCTTTAGCACTCGTCAACGATTGCAACAAGCATAGAAGGTTGCTAATGTACAGAAACCTTAGTTTTTAAATATATATATAT
>BQKN01001032.1:971726-1016495 GCA_022839385.1 Asparagus kiusianus
TCATATCTTTTTTCCTTTTCTTTTTTTTTCATTTTGGTTGTTTACAAAAGAACAAGAAACTCTCAATGAGAGAAGAATATTTTTATTATTATTTATACTATTATGAGACAAAAAGCGAAGATGTAGAATAACATATTGAACATGAAAGCTCATATTCTACATCAAATGCTACCTTATTACTGAAAATTCTACCCTGGATTTTAAAGAAGTCTAAGATGAAGAAGTAAAAAATGTGCATAAATTCTGTGTATTCTGAAGGTTTCAATAAATTCTGCATCAATTAAGGTAGGTATCTATGGTGTCATGTATTTTGAATTTTTGATTGAACTTAGATTCTTTATTTAAGAAAGTTTGTTCTATCACAATCGATTATTCTTTAAAAAATTTCTCATCCCCAAGATTCATGGTTGACGTATGAAAATTTGGTTGTTGTTTGTTTTCTAGGATCCTAAGTTCATCCTCAAATAGTTCTTCAAAACTAAGATCAGATAAATATGCATCAAACATAGTTCTTGTTCTGTGAGACCAAATTTGATTCTATTGCTTCTAACATCTTTGATCTGACTCATTCTCTTCTTCTACCTCCTGAAGGTAATTTATTTCTTGAGGTTGATTAGTTGGCTGGTTTGCTGTATTAAAAATATTAATATCAGCAATCATGTTTTCAAAGGACAGCTTTACTTGACTAGCTCTACAGTTAATTAGAGTATTAGACGTGGCTAAGAACGGTCTTCCTAGAATGACATGTATATGTCCTTTAGGATTAGGAATAGGCTATGTTTCCTATACTACAAAATCCACTGGATAAATAAAATCCCTAACCCTAATCAAAACATCCTCTATCTCATCCATGGGGACTTTGACAAATCTATCAGCTAACTGTAAGGTGTATCTGGTTGGTTTGAGTTCTCCTACACCTAGTTGCTGGTGGACCGAATAGGGAAACAAATTGACACTGGCCCCTAAGTCTAAAAGTGCCTTATCAATGACGGTATTTTTAATGACACATAAGATGATGGGACAGCCTCTATCATTATCTTTCAAATGTATGGGCTTTGAGAGTATATCATTGATATTAGCAGCAAGAAAGACTTTCTTTAGAGTATTTATTGTCCTCTTCTTAGTGCATAAATCTTTCAAGAATTTTGCATAAGAAGGGATTTGTTCAATTGCATCTACGAGAGGAATATTGACCTTAACCTGTTTGAAAGTTTCTAGGATCTTCTCCACTTGAGGGGAGTACTTTCTAGGCCTGAGTCTATCTGGGAAAGGAGAAACTGGTTTAAACCTATCAAAAGTAGGCTCAGGTTCGGGTATAGGTTCTTAGTTATCAAAAAGGGGTGATTGCTGAATAGAGTCATCAAAAGGAGAAAGAATTTATTCTGGTTTAAGAGTTTGACTTGGAGGTATTCTAACTTAATTATTGACCTATTTTCCTAACCGTAGTGAATAAGTTGCATTCACTTGAGCTTCATAGGTTAAACTTGATCCTGTGTCCTTAGGGTTGACCATGAGTTGACTTGAAAAAATTTCTTTCTCTCTCACTCATAGCACTAGCTAGTAGACCAAGCTGGGTTTCTAACCTAGCTATGACTTAGGTGTTGGAGTTGAGTATTTGTCGGGTTGATTGTATAAAAGAATTCAATGTGTTGGATATTTGAGTCAACATATTTATGGTTTGTGTAGAGGCCTTAATTATAGTTTCCAAACCTTTTTCAAAAACATTGAGACATTTACCAGATTAGAATTTAGAGGGGTATGATTTACAGATTGATGATGAAGAGACTGATTTAGACATGACAGATTTGGTTGTTGAAAATTGTTTTGAGAACTATAAGAAACTGTGTTTCCTCTAGGAAATTGTTGGGTTGAAAAGTGAGTAAAGTTTTAATTTTTAGAGTAGTTTCTTTGATTCTATGCAAAGTTCGGGTGATTTTTCCAACCTGGATTGTAAGTTGAAGCAAATGGATCACTCACAGGATGCATGAAAGCAACGTCTATCTAACCTAGTGGTTGATTGTTTACTAAGAGAGGACATTCCTCTAAAACATAAGATGGAGAAAGACAGTTGTCATAACCTGAGATAAAAACTTGATTGATTTGAGTTAGAGCCCGTTCTTTAATTTCTAAAGCTTCTAACCTACGCATGATTGTAGCCATCTTTGCTTTAAAGGCTATGTTTGTCTCTAGAGACAGATCATTGGATTTTGGTTTGGGAACTAATAAAACTTTGTCATCATAGTGTTCCCACTGTATGGTTTTCTCGGATAAATTCTCCAAAAATTTCCAAGCTTCATCAGCATTTTTCTTTATGAAATCCTCTTGACACATCGATTCTAAGGAAGTTTTTAAAGAATAATCTAATCATTCATAGATGATTTGGCATAATCGCCATTTCTCAAGATCGTGGTGATAATATTTGATAAGAAGATCCTTAAATTTATCAAAATACTTTCAGAATAGCTCTCCCGAGACTATCTTAAAGTTTTGAATGTTGTTTCCAAGCTTAACTGTTTTGTGGATAGGGAAATTTTTTTTAAAAAAATGGTGACAAATTCATCCCAAGTTAAGATAGAATTTTTAGGTAAGCTGTACAACTATTTCTTGACTTTGTCCTTAAGGGCAAAAGAAATAAATCTAAGCTTAATCGCTTCCTCAAATAGTTCCCTAATCTTAATTATAAAATAAACTTCTTCAAACTCGGAGATAAAGATGTAAGCGTCTTTAATTTCATTTCCTAAGAATTTTAGAAGCATGTTTATGTAATGTGGTCTAAGCTTAAAATTAGTGCAAGATGGGATTGTATTCCTAGTTGGGTAATACATATCTTGAAGAACGGGTGGATTAGGATTATCCATTACTTCGAAAATTGGTTCAAAACGGATTAAACGATTGGTATTATCCCTAATCCAACATTGCATACACGAATGTAAATTATTTTTGTTTGTTTGTATAAAAATAAAACTAAGAAAAATAAAAGTTAGTTTTTTTAAGGAAAACTTAAAAAAATTCTAAAAGATAATGAGAAGGAGGAGAAAAATAAAAGAAAAACCTAACTAAACAAATTAAAAGCAATCACTTGCGATAATCACTCCAAATTCTAGGGTAAAACCTAAACTCTGCTAGATCAGCTCCTAACTAGAAACTCCCTTAGTGAAAAGATTGAGGTTTACTCGGTCAATTAGCCAAGTAAGGATAATACTAGAGGGAGATCAAATATCAATTAAGCACCTTGTTCCTTGTTGAGTGCTTTATGTAACCCTAAACCTTGTCTTAGACACCTACGGATTCAAGTAAACTTAAACCAATTCACTTAAGGATTTCTTGTTCCTTAATGAGCTCGAGTCCTTAGGGGCCAATGGCTAATGAGTTTTAAAAGGCTTAGGTTTGTGTAGTGATGAATTAGTGACTTGTGGGTTAAGGAAATGGTGATGAAATCCCTCACCTTATCTTGATTAGGAGTTTTGTCCTTAAGAATATTTTCAAGTGAGTGTCAAATCAAGTTGCTCAAATCACTTGAGTGAATTCCTACTATTATATGCAATGCAACCCTAGGAATTAAAAGCAACTACAAAAGGATGCTCAAAATAAAATGTCCAATTAGAATTTGTTATCATATTTCAATTAAGGTTAACAATCAAACATAGGTGAGAAAGAGAGATCTTATTTCAATTTATTATCTTGTTAGTAATTGTCCAATTGGAGGGTAAATTTTATTATGGCTGACAAAAGTAAAATTTTTTCTCTTTCTTTCTTTTAGATTCTAATTGTCTCTACTTGTGAGAAACTTACTAAAAAGGTGGAATTGAAAATACTAGTGTTTCCGGTAAAAGTTGCTGTTTTCATTACTTTGTGATCTGCTACAACTTCGATCGTTACAACAGAATAAAAATGAAAACAAAGGGATTACAACTTAAACGAAAATAAACACGAGAGCCCGGTTTGGTACGGTCTCGCTTGCGTGGGTTGTTGGCCTGTGACGGGGACGTCGATGTCCGTGGACCGCCGACTCTTCAAGATCCTTCCGGGAAAATCCGGCAGAGCTTCGTCTATCCGCGTGGGATATAGAAGCAGAACCTCGTCGATCCGCGCAAGATCTAGAGGTTATAAGCGTATATCTCGGCTAAAATGAGATAATAGCTCTTCTTAGTGTCACCGCTAAGGAGCAACACTAAGGAAAGGGGGTGAATGATGATGGAGACTCCTCAATCTAGCAGGGCTTCGCCGCTCTAAGCTTCGAAATTTCAGATCTCGAGGATAATCCCAAGACCGGAAATTCTTCTCCCAAAACCAAGGCTAAATCAGAGCAAAATCAAGAGCCCTTGTAAATGGAGGGCTAAGGGGGCTATTTATAGCCATAAGAGAGAGCATAGGGGCCATATGGACACCCCAAGAGGAGAGACACCCCCCATGGGGTGTCTCGGCTGTGGCCGAGACACCCCTTGGGGGGTGTCTCGACCATTGGCCGAGACTTGTTTGGGTGTCCCCGGTTCAGCCCGGGGTCGTGCCGTTGTCCCGCTGTTGACTCGCCATTGACTTTTCGTTCGAACTCGGATTTGAGTGATTTCGGATGCGTTGGAATCGTGACGGCGAGCTCTGTAGGCCCCGATGGTTGGATTATCCGTGGGGTGATCGGGGCACAGCGGGCGTTGGTCCGATTGCGGTGATCGCGGGGTTTTCGGTCAACCCGTATCCTCGTGATTCTGACATTCTGTCGGCTCACGTAATCCGTCGGTTTGCTTCAGTCGCTCACCGGCGTCATTTGAGCTCTTGTGAACCGGGTAGTGACGTTCGATCGTCGCTCGTTGACACCGAGCTATGTGCGGGGACCCATTGGCAATTTTCGATGCCTACAACTAGAAAGAAGAGTTATCACAAATAAATCTTCATTCTTCGATCTCCAATCCTTGATCTTCAATCCTTAAAGTGGTTCCTTCTCAAGAAAACACACAAATTAAAGAATCAAAATAGAAATCCTACTTATAAGCGCCTTCTCGACAACGGTGCCGAAAACTAAATAGGGAAAAAATAATAACCAAAAGTTACAAGTGCAAAACTATCAATTTATAGTATAGAAAAATATTGAATCCCATGATGAAGGTGTTGTAGGAATTATCAAAAGTGATTCTTAAGATGTGTGTGTGATAATTAGGAGTGGAACATGTGATTTGTGGAGAGATAAAGGGAGTGGTTGTGATTATATGCAAATAAAAACAAAATGAGATTGAAAGAGGAGAAAGATGAAGAAAATGGAATTAAACCAAGAAGCAAATAAACAAAAATCAAGAACAAAGAGGAAATTCAAGAAAATAAAGATGGAGTATTCAATTAGAGATATGATGAATCTAGAATTAAATCAACTAGCTAATTTTACTTATAAATACATGAACTATTCTTTTTTATTACATTTTACTTTAGATTTATTAAGTATAAATTATCCTACCACTTAAGGCAAGCATAACATATCATATTATCATTCAAGTAAAATTAATACTCATGAAAAGATAACAACTAGATAGTAATTCTAGAATTTATTAGCATAGCATATCCTACCACTCAAAGCAATCATAGATTATCCAATTGTTCTTCTACAAATTACTTCTCTAGTTGATTATCCTAAACATGATCATTTTAAACGCAAGAAAGTAATTCACAATTCATAAAAGAAATTGAATTAGTTTCATGCAATTCTAGAATTTCTACAATGATTTAGTTCCATATCTTAGAAAATAAAAGCAAAATAAAAATTAAAAAGTATGAAGGAAGGAAAATAAACTAATTCCAAAAAGAAAAAAAGAACAAAGAAGTAAAGATCTAATTTATGAGCAAAAAGAAAAGAATCATAAAGAAATTCTAAACTATACAAAAATGTAAATCTATACTACAAAATAAGTGCAAGAAAATAAAGACATTGAAAGTAAATCTACTCTACCATGCATCGAAATAAATTTAATTCAAGAGGGTTCTAACCCCTTGAATATCTAAAGCAAGAAAAAAAATTATAACAAGAAAATAATAAAGGTAAAAGAGAAAATTTATATTCAAGGAGGGTTCTAGCCTCTTGATGAAGGAAAATCTTCATCTTGATCTCTATCTTCATCTCATCTTCATCTTCATGATCAAACAAAGAGAAGAAAATAAATATATAAAGAGGTGAAAAATTCTTTTATTAATTGCAATAAAAAGTCATAATTTTAAAAGGTCTTCTCAATTAAGGGTAATCATCCACTCTAAATAGAGTTTTTATAAAAAATTTCACACTCAAACCCTCACCCTCTATCCCTATTTATAGCCTATAATAATGAATGAGAACTATTAGATTTTACTTGGGCTCCAAGGGTCAAATCTTAGCCATAAAACGAGTTTGTTACGGATCAATTAGTCGACCAATCGGTTGACCAATCGATTAGCCGACGATTGGCTAATTGATTGGCCAACCAATTGGAATTCAAAGATTCTAAAAATGTAGTTACCTCTGTCTCATTGAGATAGGTGATTTTCATATATTATATATTAAATTTTGCCTTTTGAATTAAGAGATATCGCCATTTCTTTACGGCTAACATCTTAAACATGATTTTCACTTAATTTCTTTTCATATTTGATCCTTGTTTCTTCGGCTTCTGTAGATTACTTGGCTTAATCCCGTGCTTCAATAAAAGGTTAAAAATGAGAAAATTTGAGTTCCTTTTGAGCTTTTGTTCATTAATTCTTCATTAATCTACAAATTAAGACAAAACATATTTATCAGTGACATTTTTTTAAACATAATAGATAATGAGGGTAACAAATGTAATAAAAATGTGATTATCAGTTACTATGACTTGATTAAAGAATTACACTGGGTTACTAAAATTGATCCATGAGAGTACTAAACTGAAAGTGATATGTAATTGGCCCATAACTTTTGACAAAACATCCGTGTTGAGATCTCAAATGATCATCATATGAGTATTTTGTTTAATTTGAGAAAGACGCTACACCAGCAATTTATTGAAAAGATTCCATTTAGTTCAGGCCAAATTTTCAAACCTCCGGGTGAGTTCTCACACATGTTAGTCATAGGAGTTTAGTCTGACAGTTTTCTTTCATCTTTGAGTGAAATGGAGAGGACTCAATTTCATTACCTAAGTGCGCCTTCATTTGGGAAAACGTTAAATGTCATGAACAATGAAACCTCTTATGAAAATATGAGGTTGTTAGGAGGGGTAGTGATTGAAGGGAATGAAAGAAGCAACTACCTCGAATGTGAAAAACAAGATAGTACATCAATAGATAGCATGCAATTTTTGATTGAAGATGTTGAAGAGAACCTGAGATGGTATGACTAGGGCTATCCATTTCGGCCCAAGGCCCAGACCCAGCCCGATGCCTGATCCAGACCTGGCTGGGTCGGGGCATGGCCTGGAAACCCAGGCCTAATCAGGCTTCGAGCCCAGGCCACTTCGTCGGTGCCCACAACGGACTTGGACTGGCCCGGGTCAGAGTGGTCTGGCCCGATCCGAACGGCCATAATGGCTAATTTTGGTTTTTTAACCAAAATATCCCCAAAAACTGATACGGGTGTATCTTCTCTGCTTCGAGAAATTAGCAATCCTCATAGAATCTTAAGGATAAATGATTCTCATGGTTGTTTGAGAATAGAAGCGTGTGCAAAGTCGGTGAAAATGGTGGAAATCTGGAAAACGACGAAAATTAGGAAGCTGGTGAAACAACTCTGGTTGGTTGACTGATAGGCTAGCATCGGTCGACCGAAGAAGCATTATCGGTAGATCGAAGAAGCATTATTGGTCGACCGATGATGACTAATCGGTCGACGGATTCGACCACAAGCGGCTACAGGGAGTTTTGGGTCGGTCAACTGATTGAACATGATCAATCTGTTGGCCCTTTGGTTTTGATGATGATTTGTCAAGTAATTTATAGCTAATCTATTTTCTAGTTTTTGTTGTTTAGTTTTTCTCTTTACATGTATTTCAATACACGGTAATAGGGAGTTAAAGATTCAAGTTCATGTGTGTGCATTCACCTAGGTATAAGTTTAGTTTGTATAACTTTAGTTTGCTTTCATATATCGTATGATTATATTTAAACTCAATATGTAAACACAACACAAATTTGACGTTTTCTATCATATAAATGTTTTTTCATCAAACTTTGTTACAATAACTTTTTATAGCTCGTTCATACTTCATTATAGATATATAATGTATGCATGATATATATATATATACGAGTTACAAGTCATATCTCAATTTTCATGTTCACGAAAAATAAGTTTTATGAACACTTTTCAAAAACAGTGAGTTTTCACAAACAAAAATTGTTTTTCCAAAAATTCTTTTTCAAACATGTTTATTTTATCATTTACAAACTTTCATAAAAGTTTTACTATTTTTGGAATTGATTTGATATTTTTAACATATTTTCAAAATCAGCCCAAAACCTGTCAATTGTCATGTATCAGTTTGCGGTCGACCGTCACGGTCGACCGCTAGTAATTATTTTTCATAGTCTGCCTTTTATTGGATAGCGGTCAACTGTGACGGTCGATCGTGGCTCATCCAGAGACTTTCGCGGTCGACTGCCAGCTTGTAAATTTCTTTTTCAGCCTTTTTGTGCTTCGCGGTCTACCGTGATTTTCTCATGGTTGATCGCCGAACTCATAATTGCTTTCCAACGGCTATTTTCTGATTTGATTTTCTGGGGCTATTTTGGTCTTTTCAAGTTTGTTTTGACTGATATTTTGAGTGGGTATAAATACCCCATTGCCTTCCTCTTTCAACTATCAAGAAGTTTGTTTTACAATAAGTTTTAACAAAAGATTAAGAGTTGTTTAAGAGCTGTTAAGCTGATTTCGTCAGTCTGTTTCAAAAGAAGTTTCCTACAACAAGAAGATGCTTTCAATTACATCATCTACTGTTCTTCTTGTCTATTAAGAAGTTTTCCTAACTCATTTTACATATAGCTTTTTATTTCAATTTCATATCTAAGCTATATTTATTGGTTTGTATATTTTCTGTTCACTGATATCACACACACTGTATTGAGCTTATAATATTTCCATACTATATATTTTTTGGGTGGCGGTGTGTGATTTAGTGAGAGTGAGCTTCATTGCATTCTCATTTGTTATCGAGAACAAACCGTTATATTTAACCTTTATTGTGAGTATCACTTGTAATACACTTGTACACCGAGAGAAGTGTGAGGCATGAGTCGGGGTCGAATCTAATAGGAGTGGCGTCGGTTGACAAACCTAGGGAGAGGTTGCATCCGAGCACTTGAGGAGGAGGACACGGGCTAGGTTCTTATACTTAGTGTGTAAAGTGTGATTGCCTAGTGTTTGTTGTGTGAAAGTTTTCGATAAACTTGTAAACCGAGTGAGTAGAAGTTCCGGCTTCCAAACCAAATTGTGATAGTGGAGATCTCCTCGAGGTGAGGAGCGGGGACGTAGGTCGTGGTGACCGAACCTTGTAAACATATCGTTTGTTTGTGTTTTGCTTAGTGTATGTTTTATTTATGCTTATTCATATCATTCTTGCTCATATCCATCTCATATAGTTCTTGCAAGAACTTTTTAATCAATATAACTTTAATTAGCATTTAATCGGGATTAGATTAGCATAAGACCCTAATCACCCCCTCTATGGTCTAATAATTGGTATCAGAGCTTGGTGCTCTTTGATTTAAGGACTAATCGCCTTGAGTTAAAGATCCAAGTTATTGTTTTTGTGCTAATCTAGTGTTGATTGCATTTTCTTGCATATTATCATTATGGATATATATGATGCATCTAGTTTAGGTTATGCTATTAATGTTGCTCCTCATTTGGATATTTTCCCCTATGCTTAATGACATGTTAGATTCAAACTTTTTGTTCAATCTAAACAATTCGATTTATGGGAAATTACTGAGGATGCTTATATTATTCCCATTTCGGAAAAATCCAAATGGAATAAAGATGATAAGAGAATGTTTAATATGAACAAGCTTTTATTAGAATATTTGTTTAGTGTTTTTCACTCATTGTTTTCTAACAAATTTGCTCATTTTGATAGTGCTTACACCCTATGAAAATTCATTGAAGCACATTAAGGGGACTTGGAGGCTATTCAACAAGCATTGGAAAATCCCGCTTTGAATTCTAAAGAAGCTTCATCTTCATGTACACTACCACTAGGTGAAAACCCTAGTGAGGTATGCGAGCTTGACAATAATGATATTATTACTTTTGATGAGCTTGCTCTTGAGTTTGAAAAATTACACAATTGCTATATTGATGTAAAGAGTAAGTATGTGAATATGAAATCCACTCATGAAACACTAGCCATTAAGTTTAATTCCATTGCAAATGAAAATATAATTCTTAAAGAATGCAATAAAAATTTGAGATTAGAAAATGCTAGTTTGCTTCATGAAAAATGTGATGCCATGTTAGAAGTAGATAAGTTAAAATCTATGATGAATAATCATGTTTATCCTACTTCTAGTAGCAATGCTTGTATGCACAATGATGAGTTGAATCAAATGAGAAAATGAATATCTATCTTAGATTCAACACTAAACACTTGTATTGCTAATAATAAAAATCTTATGGACTTGTGTGTAAAGTACAATATTAATTCTTCTAAGAAGCCTATTCACTATGCACACATGTATGACAAAATTCACAAATGTTCTATTTGCGGTCTTAAAGGCCATTTAGCTCAATTTTGTCATAATGCACAAAAAATTGACAAGCCTATTCATGATTGTGCATCCCATCAAGCTTCTTCATCACATACACATGTACACACACATAGTGTAAATCATAAACATGCTCATGTGTACAAATGTGATTATTGTGGCCGTTTTGGTCATTTGGCCATGTTTTGTTTCGATTTGAAAAGAAATTCTAGTTTGCAAAATAATTACAAAAAAAATCTATTTTTGCAAATGAACCACGTGCAAATCATTCGGTCAACGCAAACCATTCAAACCCCTATATTGCACAAATTGCCATCGCATGGGTCATGTTTACGATTTTTGTTTTGACCGTATCGGTGCACAAAATACGCCCAAGCGGGTTCATCACCCTACGAACTTGGATTTACATGATAGGGGTCATGTCCCAAATTTTAGTACCAAAATGATTTGGGTACCAAAATGAGTTTTATTTCATAACTATTGTTTTGTTGTTTTTATTATTTTATAATTTTTTTGAGTTTTGATGTTGATTTTGTTTTTATTAAGTTAAAATAAAATATTTTCTTGTACTACTAGCTAATAGGTTTTATATATGTATAATATCTCATAAAGCAAATTTTTATTAAGGTCCAAAATAAATTTTTCACAAAAATTCAGATTTCACAATGATTTTACCTTTATTTTTCTCGCGGTCGACCGTCATGGTCGACCAAAAAAGTTTCTGAGATTGTCTCGGTCGACCGCCACGGTCGATCGTAAGAAATCTTATTGTTTCCTACTCATTTTGTTATCAGGTTTCAGTTTTATTTGGTTAATTTTTCCAAACCCGAATCAATCATCACCCTTGATTTCAATTCTAAACTATTCCTAGCCGTTCCTTCTTCTTCTCTAAGACCCAACCCGTTGATTTCTCCCTATTTCGAAAAATTTCCCCAAATTATTAGATTTCCCCACAGTCGCCCGTCGCTCTCTCTTCGGTCGCCCGCGGATCTCACCTTCGTCGATTCCTCCTAAATTTGTTAGGTAATCCTCTTCACCAATCTTGTTTTTGTTTCTGTTCTAGGAGTTCATTATCTAGGGTTTCTATTATTCATTATCTAGGGTTTTTAATTTCTGTCAACTTTTTATCTGCCAAACCCTAGTCGATCCTATCTGATACAATGCCTCCTAGGAAGAGATCTAAGCCAGATATTGATTCCTCATCATCATCTATTGCCTCTAACTATGAGGATTTTCTACTATACAAACCCCTTGTTAAGAAATATAGGGAATTTTATAAGTTAAAAATCCTGCCTAGTAGGTATATCAAATATGAGGAATTAGCTATCTATAACATTCATGAGATTTTATCTGCTGTCGGTTTGGATAAACTGTTAGATGTAGAACGTAAGGTTCCTTATTACCCATTTCTTGTTTATCTGTTTTATGCAAACCTATCTATTACATCTTTAGCTGATGGTCTCCAAACCATCAATACTTCTGTCAAGAATATTTAGATATCTTTTTCTACTGACGAGCTTGCGGGAATCCTTAAGATCCCGTCAAGTGAAGTTGAGCATATGTCTATTGACCACACCGATCAGGATGTGAACGATGCTATGTTTAAGCCCGGCTGCACCTACCCTATGAACAACAAATCACTTAATCCCACTGCCAAAATCATTGCTCGTATTGTTGCTCAGAATCTTATTCCTAAGATTGGTAGCTTTGACCATTTTGCTTCTGATAAAGTCAATGCTGTATATGCCATTTTTGCCAAGATAAAAGTGAATTGGGCAAACGTTTTTTTAAAACATGGCATGTAAGCATTACAAGTTTCTACACTTTGGTTGCTTCATCACTCTTATTCTACAACACTTCGGTGTTGCTCTATCTCATGAACCCAAAGTGGATCTTAGTAAGGAATACTTTGATAGGGTCTCTCTCTCCCGAATGCAAATTCCAGACTCCTTATCTGATCCTACCAATCCATCATCTTCCCATTCTCGGTCTAGAGTTTCCACTATCTCTACTTTAGATGTTTGTGCTCGACTGGATCGTCTTGAGACTCAGGTCTCAAGTATTCAGAAGGACGTTAGGACTCTTCTCAGCTATCAACGTCAGTCTCTTGGGATTCCGAATCTCTCTTCCAGCTCTGACACTGGTTCAGAAGAGGGCTCTGAAGAAGGATCTGCCTTTGGTTCTGGATCTGGCCCTGGCTCTGCATCTGATGATGGTGGTGATTGATTCCTGATGATATTGTATTTATGTTTTCTTTGTTGAACTAAAACTGGATACTTATATTTTATTTTGGAGTTGTAATAACTTTATGGTTTGTGTTTGAAAACTATGTGTTTTGTGGAATTATTTCTGGTTATTGTGGTTATGACTATCGTTTTATGGTTTTTTTAGATCCTCTGCACTATGTAATGTGAAAACAGGCTATTAAGAATGTTTGTTATGCAAAAAATTGGTTTTTATATTTATGTTTTTAGTAGCTTGTTATGGATGTATAGCTCTCATATATATTCCTCTTGTTTCGTCATTTATGCAAATTGACAAGGGGAGTATTGACTATTCAATCTATGCATGAATGCAGGGGGAGCGTTGCTCCTATTTTTTCTTTCTTTCCCTTTTTGATGTTGTCAAAAGGGGAGAATTATTGGTTTATTTTTATTAGTTTATTCATGTTGATGGAAATATATGTGATGTTGTTTATTTTATGTGGTCGTATGTAGTTTATTCACATTAACTACATAATCTATTTGGTTTATTCATATGAATTTCACATCATTAAATAAATTGTTTGCCATCATCAAAAAGGGGGAGATTGTTGGCCCATTGGTTTTGATGATGATTTGTCAAACAATTTATAGCTAATCTATTTTCTAGTTTTTGTTGTTTGGTTTTTCTCTTTACATGTATTTCAACACACGGAAATCAAGAGTTAAAAATTCAAGTTCATGTGTGTGCATTCACCTAGGTATAAGTTTAGTTTGTATAAGTTTAGTTTGCTTTCATATATCGTATGATTATATTTAAGCTCAATATGTAAACACAACACAAATTTGATGTTTTCTATCATATAAATGTTTTTTCATCAAACTTTGTTACAATAACTTTTTACAGCTCGTTCATACTTCATTATAGATATATAATGTATGCATGATATATATATACGAGTTTACAAGTCATATCTCAATTTTTATGTTCACGAAAAACAGGTTTTCTGAACACTTTTTAAAAACAATGAGTTTTCACAAACGAAAATTGCTTTTCCAAAAATTCTTTTTCAAACATGTTTATTTTATCATTTAGAAACTTTCCCCAAAGTTTTACTATTTTTGAAATTGATTTGATATTTTTAACATATTTTCAAAATCAGCCCAAAACCTGTCAATTGTCATGTATCAGTTTGCGGTCGACCGCTACGGTCGACCGCTACGGTCGACCGCCGGTAGTTATTTTTCATAGTCTACCTATTTATTGGATCACGGTCGACCATGACGGTCGATCGTGGCTCATCCAAACACTTTCGCGGTCGACCGTCATGGTCGACCGCCAGCTTGTAAATTTCTTTCTCAGCCTTTTTGTGCTTCGCGGTCGACCGCCAGATTTTCACGGTCGATCGCCGAACTCATAATTGCTTTCCAACGGCTATTTTCCGATTTGATTTTCTGGGGCTATTTTGGTCTTTTCAAGTTTATTTTGGTTGATATTTTGAGTGGGTATAAATACCCTATTGCCTTCCTCTTTCAACTATCAAAAAGTTTGTTTTACAATAAGTTTTAACAAAAGATTAAGAGTTTTTTAAGAGTTGTTAAGCTGATTTCGTCAATCTGTTTCAAAAGAAGTTTCCTACAACAAGAAGAGGTTTTTAATTACATCATCTACTGTTCTTCTTGTCTATTAAGAAGTTTTCCTAACTCATTTTACATATAGCTTTTTATTTCAATTTCATATCTAAGCTATATTTATTAGTTTGTATATTTTCTGTTCACTGATATCACACACACTGTATTGAGCTTATAATATTTCCATACTATATATTTGTTAGGTGGCGGTGTGTGATTTAGTGAGAGTGAGCTTCATTGCGTTCTCATTTGTTATCGAGAACAAACCATTATATTTAACCTTTATTGTGAGTATCACTTGTAATACACTTGTACACCGAGAGAAGTGTGAGGCGTGAGATGGGGTCGAATCTAATAGGAGTGGCTTCGGTTGACGAACCTAGGGAGAGGTTGCATCCGAGCACTTGAGGAGGAGGACACGGGCTAGGTTTCTACACTTAGTGTATAAAGTGTGATTACATAGTGTTTGTTGTGTGAAAGTTTTCGGTAAACTTGTAAACCGAGTGTGTAGAAGTTCCAGCTTCCAAACTAAATTGTGATAGTGGAGATCTCCTCGAGGTGAGGAGTGGGGACGTAGGTCGTGGTGACCGAGCCTCATAATCATATCGTTTGTTTGTGTTTTGCTTAGCGTACATTTTATTTGTGCTTATTCATATCATTCTTGCTCATATCCATCTCATATAGTTCTTGCAAGAACTTTTTAATCAATATAACTTTAATTGGCATTTAATCGGGATTAGATTAGCATAAGACCCTAATCACCCCCCTCTAGGGTCTAACACAATTGACCGATAACATGCACACTACAGGGTCTGGAAACCATGTTCTGACCAGTCGACCGATACACTCTTATCAGTCGTCCGATGGAGGTCGATCGATCGACCGATATAGATACTTCGGTCGACCGATAGCGGTTTCCTGGGTCGATTTGGATTCTTGTGTTAGGCGAATCCTAGTTAGGTTTGTTCTGGATATTTACCACTTTTTCACCCACGTTGTTTAAGATATAAATAGATGTTGTTTAGGGTTTCTAAACATCAGAGGAGAGTTTAGTGAGGATAGAGAAGTTGTTCTTTTTTCTAGAGAGATTGTGAGAAAGAGATTTTGTAATCTTTCATTCTTCATAATCTGGAGAAGGTATTTTTCTTCGCTAAATTGAATTACTTATGTGTTTTGTTGTTTTCTTCTCATAACTCACCTTTGATAATTCCACGATCAAAGGTACTCGCATGGCAAATCGTATCAAGTTGGTATTAGAGCTGCCAGATCCTGCGAAAGGGTATCCTGTGCATGGTTCTTACTCAATCGTAATACAAGAAGGTAGACGAGATTCTTATTTCTTTGGAAGAAGTCCAGAAATCAAGTAAGAAGAAGAAGATGAGTGAAAACAATAATTCATCCAGACTTGATGTGGTGGAGAAACAGACCGAGATAATCAGTTTGATGCTCACGAAGCTCGTCGATCTCATCCATGGAGGCGATAAGAAGTTTGAATCTTCATCAAGGTCAAAGAGGCGACCTGTAGAATCCAATGGAGACAGTGAGAATTCAGATTTTGACGAGGAGGTCGAGACCATCAAGACTGTTCCATATCAAGGGGGTAAGGATTCTTACCAAAATTTGAAGATCGATTTCAAAGTGGAGATACCTGTTTATGATGAGAGTGTCAACGTTGAGAGACTTGACGATTAGATTGAGCATATGGAGATCTATTTTACTCTTTATGGCTATTTGTCTAAGGAAAAAATCGTTTTCACGACACTGAAGATTTCCGGGCATGCTTTGACATGGTGGAAGTCCTACTATAAGCAGGAGAAGAAATCTATGTTGTGGAGCAGGTTCTAGGAGCTACTGAGGAAGAAGTTCTAGCTGGTAGGATTCCTTGAAGAGCGTTGGTACAAGTGGTACGGTTTGCACCAACAATTCAATCAAACTATTCAAGAGTATACTACAAAGTTTCAATAGTAGGCTATTGTCCTCAACATTGCGACGGAGGAGTATCCTATTTTTATGAAGTATCTGGTGGGTTGAATGAATACATCTAGAAGGAGATGAAGCCGTTCACGGTTGAGTCGATTACGAAAATGAGCGTGAAGGCTATTGCCATTGAAGGTAAGCAAAAGAAGAGTAACTAGACAAAGGGAGATGCTAAGCAAGCTTGAGGTAAGTATAGTGGCTCCTAACCTAAGAAAGAGAAAAAGAAGGGCGATCCAGGGAAAGCAGTATTGACTTGTAATCATTGCAAGCAGACAGAGCACGTCGCTGATTGGTGCTACAAGAAGTATCCTCATCTCAAACCGAAGGGGTTGAAGAAGAAGGAGAAGAAAAAGGCATACGTGATAGCTCTAGGCTCGAAAGAAGTTCCAGGGATGACAGAGCCCACTAGTAGTCTTAACCTTATGGCAGAGAAGCAGGCTGCAAAGGAGGATGAAGACCCCAGAGAGCAGCTCTTTATTCTCAAGTTGTAGGTGAAGACTAGCTTAGTTGATGCCATAGTTGATCAAGGAAGTCAGAAGAATTTGATATCCAAGGCCTTGGTTCAGAAGCTGGGTCTGAAGACGGTCAAGCATCCGAAGCCCTATCCTTTAGGGCGGATTCAGAAAGAGGCGGGGCTGAGTGTAGTTAATCAACACACTTTCAAATTTGCACTCTATAAGTCATATATTAACGAGGTCACGCGCGACGTCATTCCATTAGATGCATGTTAGGTCATACTGGGCAATCCTTATTTGTGGGATAAGTACGCAGTCTACGACAGGAGGGCCCAGAAGTACATGCTCACCAAGGACGGCGAGCAGTTCATATTTCGGTCGGCGTCTCTTCCACAGGAGACGAGCTTGGTGACAGTGACTCAAGCGAAGAGGCTAGTGAATACAAGCAAAAAGTTTGTCTTATTATTCATTAGGCCTTACGAGGAGTAGCTGAGTAGAGTATGCTTGACTAGATTGAGCAAGCTTCAGGAGGGAGATCTTGACAGGTTGAAGGCCAAGTATGCAGATTTGTTTTCAAAGATCACTGGACTACCACCGAGTCAGAGTGTGGAGCACGAGATTATGTTGACGTTAGAGAGTTCTTTGCCAAATATAGGTCTTTACCGCACATCCGTATAGGAGTCCGAGGAGATAAAGAGACAAGTTCAGGAGCTTTTGGAGAAAGAAGCGATAGTGCTAAGTTGTTCGCCTTGCGGGTCATCATTGTTGTTGGTGCCCAAGAAGGATGGAGGCTGGTGTATGTGTTTGGATTACCGGGTGCTCAACAAGATAATAGTAAAGAATCATTACCCACTACCATGGATCAATGATCTTATGAACCAGTTGGAGGGAGCGAGATTCTGTTAGACCCTAGGGGGGTGATTAGGGTCTTAAGCTAATCTAATTCAATTTTATGTCAATTTAAAACTTATTAACAAATTATTCTTGCAAGAGATATATAATGGATAGACAAGCAAGAATGTAAAATACAAGCATAAGATAAGAGTACACAAAGCCAACACAAACACCAGATATGATTACGGAGTTCGGTCCCCACGACCTACCTCTCCACTCCTCAACCTGAGGAGATCTCCACTATCACGACACACCCAGTTTGGAAGCCGGAACTTCTCTACACACTCGGTTATCAAGTTAACCGACAACTCTTACAAAATCTCACAATATACATACACAAGCTACAACCTCAAGTGTTTGTCCTCACGTATCGACTCCCTCAAGTGCTCGAAATTATCACCTCTCATTAGTCTACCGACTCCACTCCTCTTGGTATCGACTCCGTCCTCACCACACACTTCTCTTGGTGTACAAGTGTATTACAAGTGATAAGTGAAAATATAATAATGGTTGTTCTCTATAATTTATGAGAACTCAATTAAGCTCACTCTCACTAAATCACACACCACTACCCACCAATATATTATATGAAATATAATCAAGCTCAAAATGAGTGTGTGATAAATGAGTTTAAATAAAATCTAACTCAATAAGAACTAGCAATAAGATTAACAAGAAATAAATGCTAGAAAGTGAGTTAGGAAAACTTCTCTACAAAGAGAGGATGATTGGATATTGAGCATGAACCCCAACAAATGATGCAAGCTCCTCTTTTGTAATGCAAACTCCTTTTCAAACCAAACAAGGCTTAAACACCTCTTAAAAACAATTTAATCTCTTTCAAAATTTGATTAAGGAATCTTCTTGGTTAATTTTAAAGAGTTCAGAACATATGGGTATATATAGCATCTCAATACATCAGCTAAAGCCCAAGGAAAAGACCAAAAAGCCCCAAACACATAAAATAAAAAACTAGCCATTACTGTGCTACGACTCTCTGATAAATCGACTTATGAGTCGACTCATGAGTCGACTAATGAGTCAACTTATATGAGTTGACTCAGTAGATAAAAATAGCAATCCCACTACACTTCGTAAGTCAACTTATGAGTCGACTTATGAGTCGACTAAACGTGCACAGAACAGAAAAATACAGAAAAGCTGAACTTTGGACCATGTTAAAAAATATCAAATAAATTCTAAAAAATGTAAAATTTGGAGAATAGTTTATAAACATATATATGAGTATGTTCCAAAAGGAATTTTCCAAATGTGATTCACTGTTTGTAAAATATCATAGTTTTGCTAAAACATGTAACATAAGTGTAAAAATTTCTTAGTTTTGAACAACTGAGATAAACAAGGATATGAGGCCTTTTTAAATGAATTTGTAGACTTAACAAAAACTGTATATAGCTAAAATTAAGTCTATACACTGATATCTTAGTATATTGACAAAATCACATTAAAACAAATGTGTGTGTTATATGGATATTGAGCTTGAGATATATTCACACAACATAAAGTCCTATGCTAGTTGTACCAAGATGATATGCATGAGAAGCTAAATTTTGAATCTGACTAAGTAGAATAAGCTTCTACATAAATGAAACTCTTGAGTTACTCAACCTGAAACAACAAACAAATACTAAAAAAAACATATTAGAAATTGTTTGCAAAATCATCAAAACAAGATTCAAAAGTAGGCTCATATACATGAGTCCTAACAGGTTCTTCGTAAAGTTAGATCTTAAATCTAGTTACCGTCAGGTGAGGATTCGGGAGGATCGATGACACTTGGAAGACTACATTTAAGACCAAGCAGAGCATGTTTGAGTGGTTGATGATGCTGTTCGGGTTGTGTAACGCTCCAGCAACCTTTATGAGGCTGATGAATGATTTATTGTGACCTTTTATAGAGAATTTTGTGATAGTTTACCTCGATGACATCTTAGTGTATAGCAGGACCTGGGAGGAGTATCTTGATCATGTCGAGAAGGTATTTGAAGTGCTACGGGACGGTCAGCTAAAGCTCAACAGGAAGAAGTACGAATTTAGGAAGGACCAGTTGGTGTATCTCAGCTTCATCGTGGGGAAGGGCCAGCGAAAGATAGATCAATGCAAGGTGGTGGTGATCACGAAGTGTCGACGCCTAAGATGGTAACAGAGGTGCGAATCTTCATGGGGCTTGTCAGTATTTGCGTAAGTTTATTCGACACTTTTTTACTTATGCGACACCCCTATATGGCCTTACTAACTTAAGGGTTCAGTTCGAGTGGGGACGGACACATGAGGAGGCTTTTCAGTTACTGAAGAGAAAGATCTTGGAGGCACCAATATTAGCATTGCCTAATTTTCAAAGGACCTTCGAGGTAGAGACCGACGTTTTTAGTTATGCTATGGGTGCTGTGTTGATATAGGATGGGAAGATGGTAGAGTACTATTCTGAGATGTTTACGGGTGCTATTTTGAACTATCCTACTTACGATAAGGAGTTTTATGCTCTCTACCAGGTGATCAAGCATTAGAGGGTGCACTTGTTAGGTAAGGAGATGGTTGTGCACTCGGATCATAAGCCATTAGAGTTTCTACATGCCCAAACGAAGCCACAACAAGCACAACACATGAAGTGGATGTCCTATTTGATGGTGTTTAACATCGTCAATAGGTACAAGAAGGGGGCAACTAACAAGTTGGCCGATGTGCTATCTCGACCGCCAGTGAGAGATTTGTTGGCGGCAACGCGTATTCAGCCATTGGTTCCTTTGGAGTATATACAGATGTACACATCTAATAGAGACTTCAGCAGTGTGTTCGAGTAGGTGAAGACTGGTCGAAAGGGGGAGTATGAGCTAGGAGCAGATGGTTTGTCGTATCATGGGACGCTACTTTAAATTCCGGAGGATGGCGATCGGTTGCAGTGGATTAGAGAGGCACATACATCATGTGTGCAAGGTCATTTTGGGATTCAAAAAATGCTTCTCAATCTTCAACACTATGTCTTTTGACCAAAGATATTACCAAGTATGTTAGAGGGTGTAAGCTATGTTGCATATCGAAGCCTTCTAACAAAAAGAGAGGATTGTATCTACCGTTGCCAGTGCTTTCTAGACTGTGGGAGAGTATTTTTATGAATTTCTTAGGAGGGTTGCCTATGACCAAGTGCAGGCATGATTACTTATTCATTATGGTGGACCGGTTCAACAAGATGGTGATCTTGATTCCTTATAATAAGACCATGACGGGAGCAGGTGCAGCGCAATTTTTCTTTGAGCATATGTGGAAGTACTTTGGTTTGCCGAGTTCGATTATTTCGAATCGGGATAGCAGGTTCCTTGAGCACTTTTAGGATTTTTTGTGAAGTTTGATAGACACCAGATTTAAGAAAAGCATGACATTTTATCCACAAACAGACGGGCAGATAGAAGTAGTCAACCGGACTATGGTTCACATGTTGCAAGGGTATAACTCCAGGCATGATGAGAGATTACCATATCTTCAGTTTGCTTTCAACACGGCTATTCACGGATCTTTGAGAAAGTCACCCTTTGAAATGTGTTATGAGTTTTACCTCCAAGTCCGTTCGATTTAGTATTCTTTAGTGAAACTACGATCGACAGCAAAGAAGGGAGTGAAAAATAGAAGGCTCAACGATTTCTTGAGAAGATTGTGATGGTACAATTGAAGAAGTCACAAGCGAAGTACAAGGCGAAACATGATCAACATCACGTTCCTTGTAATTTTGGCAAAAGTGACATGGTGTGGCTGAAGTTAGGTAAGGAGCGACTAAATGGAGAAAGGAAAAAGTTGAAACCTATACGATATGGTCCATTTCAGATTCTTGATCAGATTGATGACAATGCATTCAAGCTAGATTTGCAACCTTACTTAGACATGTATTCGATCATCAATACCGAGTACTTGAAGTTGTTCGAGCCTCCATTGTTAGGCGATGAGGGTGACGAAAGTGATCTTGCTGCATATTGAAGACTTGTGGTTCGATAGAGAAGAGCCACTAAAAGAGGATTGTATTTTAGAGCAGAAGGTGACTATGACTAGACGGGGCACAAAGGAGTCATTTCTAGTTAGACGTTAAAGTCAGGTTCCTAGCTAGGCCAAGTGGTTCAATAAAGAAGAAGGAGCTCGAGAGTTTCCTCAGCTGAAATTTTAACTTGAACAAGACTTCGAGTTCCTAAAGGGGGAGCCATGATACGGGTGTATCTTCTCTACTTTGGGAACTTAGTGATCCTCATGGGAGTTTGAGGATAGATAGTTCTTATTGTTGCTTGAGAATAGAAGGGAGGGCAGAGTCGATGAAGATGGTGGAAATTAGAAAAACGACGAAAATCAGAAAGCTGGCGAAACAGCTCTAGCCGGTCGACTGATGGGCTAGCATCGGTTGACCGAAGAAGCATTATTGATCGACCGATGATGGCTAATTGGTCGACTGATTTGACCATAAGCGACTACAGGGAGTTTTGGGTCGGTCGGCTGATTGAACATGATCAGTCGACTGATAACATGCACACTACATGATCTGGAAATCACGTTCTGACCGATCGACCGATGCACTCTTATCCAACAATCGATGGAGGTCGATTGGTCGACCGATAGAGATACTTCGGTCAACCGATAGCGGTTTCCTGGGCCGATTTGGATTCCTATTTTGGGCAAATCTTAGTTGGGTTTGTTCTGGATATTTACCACTTTGCTATCCACGTTATTTAAAATATAAATAAAGGTTGTTCAGGGTTTCTAAACATCATAGGAGAGTTTAGTGAGGATAAAAAAGTTGTTCTTTATTCTAGAGAGATTGTGAGAAAGAGATTTTGTAATCTTTTATTCATTATAATCTAGAGAAGGTATTTTCCTTCACCAAATTAAATTATTTGTGTGTTTTGTTGTTTTCTTCTCAAAACTCACCTTTAATAATTCTACGATCAAAGGTGCTCGTACGGCGAGTCGTATCAGAAATGGTCAAAATGGCTAAATTTTGAGGGTATTTTGGTTATTTGCCTAGAGGGCTGGCTCTATAAATAGAGGGGGTTTTCATTTATTTTTCTCATCCAAAACTCATCTACTTCTCTTTAATACTCTCTAATACTCTCTTTTGCTCTGTAATTCTTCAATCAAATGGATTCCTCCTCTAATTATGAAGGGCAAATCCCAACTCTCGATGTTAAAATGAGTCTTAATACTCCTACTACATGAGCTATAGCTACTCCTCCTATTCCTACCGATGTTGATCATGAATCTAGTGGTGATGATTCTACACTAAAAGCTCCTAAAAGGCCAAGATCTAATGTGTAGAACTTCTTCGAGAAGATAGAAGTCACCAGTGATCAACACGGTAGGCTTCTCACTCAGAAGACTAAGTGTGCATTGTGCGACCATATTTTCTAAGCTCATCATAAAAGCAGCACCAACCACCTAAAATGTCATTTAGAGAAACACAACAAAGGTCAAGCAACGTCTCAAAGTGATATCTGACAATCTTTACTCTCTCAATCCTTATTGTCTGGAAGTCTCGGTAGTTGGAACTATGATGCAATCCGAGCCAGGAAATGCGTCATCAGGTTTATTATTCTTAAAACCTTCCTTTTAAATTAGTAGAAGATGATGAATTTGAATATATGTTTACAGATGGTTTTTATCTCGCATTTAAAAAAATTCTTGTCAAACTTGTCAACATGATATTTTAAAATATTATCATGATGAACAAGAAAAAATAATTTCTTATTTTTAAAGTTTAAAAAGTAAATTTTTTAAACTTCTGATATTTAGATATCTAGAGTACAGATTGGTTATTTATGTATCACAACACACTAGATTGATGATAATTGATAAATATTTAAAATATTATTTCTTTTATTGCATTTGAAGATTCACATAGTGTTATTAATATTACAAATTTAATGATTGAAGAACTTATAAAATTAGAAATTTTAGAAAAAAATATTTTCTCTTTCATTTGATAATATAGTCCGAGGTGAATTCAAGGATGTCAAACCTGTCATGCACCTATACTGTGCAAAAACATATTTCACCATCATAAAAATATCTCTCTAGTGGAATCAATAAAACAGTACAGGTACAAGTAGATATAAAGAGATGAACATGGGAAATTAAGCATAGAAATAAAGATAAATCTTAGAAATGATCAAGTCTCAACTGATATACGAATAAAGATGTCCAACAATTTGATACAAAAAGTTAATAATCTCAACCATAGGAGTCAATTGAAAATACATATATCATCAGCTCTCAAAATGTAATGTAACTCTAATAATCAACTAGAAAAATAAACTAAACATCTGTGGAGCAAAAACTACTATAAATAAGTGACAATGACTATGCTGAAAGTCCATCAACCTGCGGCTCTCCGAAACTCTGCTCCGCTGCTTAAAAAGAAGTAAAAACCATAGCGTCAGAGCGCTAGCAAGATCATCTCTATCCGCCCCTAGGGGAAGATCTATTAAGTATGATGAAGGCTCTACCTATAAGTGCATAGTCTACCTAAATCATTTTACCCTGTACTACATGAAATTTATATTTAGAAATCCACTACACGAGATTGGTACGTCGAGAGAAATAATCTAAACAAGGAAACCCTCATGTATGGTAACTTAAGTTATAAATTTCTAAATATAAATTCCAACTAGGAAATAAATTAATAAGGAAACAATACAGGAAAAATTATATCAAGCATTCCCGAAACTATCATTCAACTCCACATACTACCTTAGTGGGCAAAACAAATACCAATACACTATCCCGTGTAACCAAGTTGTGAAATACCAAAAGAATGTCAATAATTTCCTACACTTAGGTTATCATCAAATATATCATATCATCCTTCTCTGAAATTCTTCAATTCATCACACCTCCGTACGGACCGATAAATAGGTATATCAACCTCTGCACATAACCATGCAGACTCAAATCATAGGTTCAACGACCTCTACGCACGCTTATGTAGTAAAAATACATAAAGGAGTGAAGTCTATAGTGGTCTCATTACGGTCCTGACTAACGCACTCAGAGTATAGTCCATCCGCGGTCTCATTGCAGGCCCCAACTAAGCTCACTCAGCATCTTCAATAAAAGCTAACTACACAAATCGTTACTCGTAATGAGTGCAAACTATTTGGCTATCTCAAACAATGGATTTGTACGTACTCAATCTCTATATGCGTACTCCTCAAAATATGTGTATAGAACATCACATAACATGCACTACGCGCTCGTACATCGAACCTACATGTAAAAGGGTCAAATATCACAATTTGAACATGATCAATCGACCGATAGAAAGCTTCGGTCGACTGATCGAGTTGCTCATAGAAACAAGGCACACACGAGCCCATCAGTTGAATGATGATTTCCATTAGTCGACTGATGACCTCTCGTCAGTTAATTGATGGGCATCATCAGTCGGCTGAACCGACAAAAAGTGCACATGTCGGGTTTTTGGGTATTTTCTTCAAAAACTTGGGTTTTTAATAGCATATCTGATTTAGAACTCATGAATGCTTAACCATGGGGTTTGTTTAAATAAGATGAAATCAATATGAACTCATGGATTTAGGGTTTAACATGCAAATTAACTAAATTCTTATTTATCTCGACAAATTAGTGCATATAAACCAAATTAAACTGAAATTAACATGTTAAAATTAACCCTAATGATCATGATCATATAAACTCGACAATTAAAAATTTAATTTACTGTTTATAACAGCTATTTTAAGATTAAACATCATAAATTAGGTTCTAACATATTAGATTAACCCTAAACATGAGATTAAACACAATTATCACATAAAAATTGATTTTTAACTAAGGGAAAGTTTTAGAGGTAAGTGATCTTGCCTTATCACATGCACAACCCTCTAAAACAGATAGAAAAACAACTCCTCATCGCCACATGTCGCAAAACTCCACTTCTCCTTGCTTTTCGCCTCACAAATTCTCCTAAAATCTCACTTTTTGGGTTAGGATTTGAGGAGGAAGAAGAGAGGATGCTAGGATTTGGAACTCTGACAAAAAAAATATGTTTTTCGTGTATAATCATGTATTTATACATCTGCAAACCTGGTTCAAAATAGCCTAAACCTGAAACCCAACAAAAATTGGAAACTACCTGATAAGTCGACTAATACCCTCATCAGTCGACCGATGACCTCATTAGTCGACTGATGACCTCATCAGTCGACTGACTAGACTGAAATCAGTCTGTTTTGGTTTTTCATGCATGTTTTCAGGTTTTAACTCATTTTGTGCATGTCCAACACTTGTACACTCTCATTTATACTCTTAATTGATCTCATATCAATTGTTAACATAATCATGCATCCATAGAGGATATTTTTCATATTTAAAACTCATTTATCAATATATAAATCAACTATTCCTTTAAAATTCACAGGGGTTTACATTCACCCCCCTTAAAATAATTTCATCCCCAAAATTCTGCGTTCATATCTTAGAGACAAATAATATAAGAAAAGCACGATGAGGGGATAATCTAGACAAGGAAACACTCTCGTACACATCTCGTACCATTAATCCCCATATATACATTACAAGCAATCATTTACACTTGACTACCAAGAATGCAAATACTTCCACTTAACCCCTAACTAACTGGAACTAGTACGTCGGACAAAAAATCCAAACAAGGAAGCCCCATATATATACCATGTGTTCCGAATGATTAGGAGCTAAGTGTCAATACCCTAATTCCGGTGTTAAATGTAAATGTGGCTATATATAAATAACATGAATCATCCACAAATCATAAATAATCATTTTACCTGCTCAAACAGGTGTGGGTAGTCGCGACACATATCCTCCTCGTGCTCTCAAGAAGCCTCCTTAGCTCCTTTCCGGTTTCACTAGGCCTTCACTAAATGAATGATGTTATTTCTAAGCTTCTTGTCCTCTCTGACAAAAATGCAAACAAGAACCTTAATTGTTGTCAAATCTGACTGAATCTCAGATTCTGGTACATCAATCACCCTTTGTTGCTCCTCATCACACAAATGCTTCTTGAGCATCGAAACATGAAATACATCGTGTATACCTGACATCGATGCTGGAAGTTCTAGCCTATATGATACAGCTCCAACGCGCTCAACAATCCTGAACGGATCAATATATCTCGAGATAAGCTTTCCCCGTCTGCCTCGAGATATATTGATTAATTGTTGAACACCCTTCATTAGTGACACCTTCAGCATAACATAATCTCTAATCTAAAACTCTAAAGGTCCTCACCTCTGGTCTGCGTAGCTCTTTTTCCCACTCTGAGTGGCAAGAATACGCTGTTGAATCAACGCTACCTTCTCCGTAGTCTGCCTCACAAGTTCTGGTCCAAGTAATAAGCTGTCTTCCGGCTCTGCCTAGCAAATCGGCGATCTACAAGGCCTCCCATATAACACCTCATACGGTGCCATACCTATCATTGCTTGATAATTGTTATTGTAGGCGAACTCTATCAATGGAATATGGTCCTCCCAGCTGCACTAGAAATCAATAACACATGCCCACAACGTATCCTCCAACACCTGATTAACTCTTTCCATCTAGCCATCTGTCTACGAGTGAAAGACACTACTATATGACAACTGGCTGCCGAACGAATTCTGAAAACTCTTCCAGAAATAAGATGTGAAAACTAAGCCTCAGTCCGACATAATCATCTTCGAAAATCCATGCAAACGAACTATCTTCCGGATAAAAATCCTCGCATAAGTCTTAGTTGTATATGTCATCTTAACCGACAAGAAGTGCACTGACTTCATCAACCGATCAACTATCACCCAAATGTAATCATTCCCCTTGTTCGACCTTGGCAATCCTACAATAAAATCCATAGAAATATCTGCCCACTTCCACTTAGGAATGGGTAAAGGCTGTAGGGTTCCTGCGGGTCTCTGATGTTCTGCCTTCACTTGCTGGTAGGTAAAGCACTTAGCCACATACTTCGCAATATCCCTACACATGCCGCTCCACCAAAAATATCATCTCAGGTCCTTGTACATTTTGGTTGTGCCTAGATACACTGTGTACCTGGTGCGATGTGCCTCATCAAATAAATCTTTCTTCAACTGCAGATTATTTGTCATGACTAACCGTCCCTTTATTCGAAGGCCTCCATCTGCTCCAATGGTCTAATCAGCATTGGGCTCCTTAGAAATCTCCCCCTTTCAGGTTTGAATCCAAGAGTCCTCCAACTGAGCACTGACCACTCTATCAGTGCATGATGTTTGCACGACCAAAGCCCCCAAAAATGCGTTACTCCCACCAATCTCTGGCCTAAAATTAAACTAGCTAAGGGTAAGAAGATCTTAATACAATGGGCACCTCAAAGCTGCAAGTCCGCGATGATGCTTCCTACTTAACACATCAACTACAACGTTCGCTTTTCCCAGATGATACTGAAGCGTGAATTCATAATCCTTAATGAACTCGATCCATGATCGATGCCTCTGGTTGCAGTTCCTTCTGAGAGAAGAGATACTTCAAACTCTAGTGGTCTGTGAATATCTCAAACTGTACTCCATAAAGGTAATGTCTCCATGTCTTTAGTGCGAAGATCATTGCTGCTAACTCTAATTCATGTGTGAGATAGTTCTACTCATGAGTCCTCAACTGTCTCGAGATGTAAGATACTACTCTCTAGGTCTACATCAAAACACGTCCTAGACCCGATAATGATGCATCCATGTAGACGATAACGGTCCTATCACTACTCGGGATGATCAACACCGGTGTTGTAGTCAACTTAGTTTTAAAAGTCTCAAATGCCTTATGGCACTCCGGTCCCCAAAAAAACTATACACATTTCTTCGTAAGGCATGTCAGTGAGGGTAGTCATCTTCGAGAAGTCCTGGATAAACTTCTTGTAATAGCCGGCCAAACCCAAGAAGCTATGAATCTCTATAACGGTCTTCGACTGCTCCTAATCAAATACTACCTCTACCTTAGATGGATCTACAGCTATGCCCTCCTTGCTAATAACATGGTCTAAAAATCTAACCTCAAATAACCAAAACTCGCACTTGCTAAACTTGGCATATAGTTGGTGCTCCTGCAAAGTTTGCAATGGCAATCGTAGATGCTGCTCATGCTTAGCCTCTGATTGTGAGTAAATGAGGATGTTATTGATAAACACAATCACAAATTGGTCCAAATACGAATGAAAAACCGGTTCATCAAATCCATAAATATCACGGGTGCATTGATCAGCCTAAATGGTATGACAAGAAACTCAAAGGACCCATATCGAGTGAGAAAGAGGGTCTTAAGAATATCAATCTCCTGAACCCACAACTGATGATAACCAGAATGAAGATCAATTTTTGAGAAACACTACTCTCCCTGCAGCCGGTCGAATAAGTCATCAATTCTCGGTAGTGGATATCTATTCCTGATGGTGACCTTATTCAAACTATAACAATCTATACATAAACACATACTACCATCCTTCTTCTTCACGAAGAGGACCGGTACTCCCCATGAAGAATAACTCCGGCGAATAAATCTCTGAGATAAAAGCTCATATAACTTAGTCTGTAGCTCCCACATCTCGGCAGGCACTATACGATAAGGTGCTCGGGATATTGGTTTTGTGCCTAGTTACAACTCTATGCAAAACTCTATCTCTCTCACTAGAGGCAATCCTAGTATGTCCTGAAAGATATCCTAATACTCTAAGACTACTCGCGTCTCGCTCAAATCGGCACCTCAATCCCGCATCATCACCTCCTCGACGTAGGCCAGAAATGACTCCGCAAACTAGTTGCCCCATGAGGTCATTACAACCAACTCAGTACCATCGAATGCTCACAAGCTGACTATGTTCACAAAACAGTCGATACTAACATGGTAGGAAGATAACTAATCTATACCAAGAATCATATTAAACTAGGACATATGCAAGACGATCAAATCGACCTACGAATTCAGACTCGTTCAAGCTGATAATGCATCTTCTACATATGCTCTCTAGAAGCGACACATCACCTAGAGGGGTGGAAACTAACAAAGGAAAATGTAGAGGCTATGCAACTAGCTGGAGTCTAATCATGAAATCATAGGAGATGAAAGAATGTGAAGCGCCTGAATCGAAAAGAATACGGGTTGGTAAGGTGTTTACAAGGAACGTACCTTCCACAATGGCTGCACACGTACTATGGTCATGCGGTACAACTGCATAAACTCTGCCAATGGCTGAAGGCTGATGCGTTGTAGGTTCTAGAATATATAAGACTATATGTCCCTGAGGTGCCTCCTGAATAGCTCAGACCTATCATGCTGGCCCCTTAATCCTCGTAACGGTCGGAGGTGCCTCAATCCTCTGTTACTGACCATACCCGTAACTCTGCGACTGCTGACCCTATCCATAACTTTGCTACTGCTGTCCATGCCTACGACCCTATGGCTGCTGACCCTGACCTCTGCCCTGCTATCCTCCTACTGGTGCACTACGACACTCTGTTGCTTTATAGCCAAACTTATAGCAATGAAAACATGCGCCTAGAAATATGCGCTGCATCTGATCCAGCTGCGATCCCTTATTGTAAGGGCCTTGCTACCAATGCTGAGAACCCTTGCCCTGCTGTTGTGGACCTCTGAATCTTAAAAATGGCCTCTTTCCCTTGCCATTATCTCTGACCTATCTTGCTTTACTGTTCTCTTTCTTTCCCTTCTGAAATATAGCTATCTCTGTCTCTTGTGATATAGCAGCTTCGGCTACCTCTCGCACTGAGTGGAATCGTCTAGAAACAAGGTAGCGACGAAGGCTTAGACGAAGTCCCATCATTAACATCTAAGCCTGATGCTCTCCCATCTGCCACATACTCGTAAATCGAAGCAAGCTCATGAATATACTCTCATACTCAGCTACAGACATGTCTCCCTGCTTCAGCCTGGATAACTCTAACTTCTTCCTAGTCTTTGCTGCGGAAGAGACATATTGTTCATCGAAAAAATAAATGAAGTCCTCCTAAGTAAGTGTCATCCACTTCTCTGGGGTAAACTGAAGCCTGTACCATCCTCCGACATCACCATTGAGGCTAAAAGCTACTAACCTCTACTTCTGGATGGAGTCAACATCAAGTAAATCAAGAATGTTTCCTATATCTTCTTTCCACTTGTAGGCTGCAAGTGAATCTAATGATCCCTAAAACTCTAGTGCCCTCATCTTCTGGTATCTCTCCACTAAACAGAGTCAAGCCTCTTGCTCCGTAGCCCTACTGACAGCTGGGATTCTTCTGCAATAGGTATAACTGGTACGACTGATGGTGGGACTACAAGTGGTGGTGTTACTGGTGGAACCTGGTTCGCTACTTGTTTCTCGAGCGCTGCCAATCACGCTACAATCGGTGCCATGAGGTTGATCAAGTACTCTGGAGCCTGCTACGGCTCGGATGGAGCCTGCTACGGCTCTGACTCTAACTCAGTCTACCTAGCTCTCTAGGTACAGGGTCCTCTCCGTCCACGCCCATGTCTGGCCATCTATTAGTTCAGTAAAAAAGCTTATAAGTCACAGTAAATGATACCTCAAGCAAAATATCATAACATATAACAAAAGAAAAATCGTATCACATATCATTCACTCAATTACTTTTCAATCAATATAAGGTAGTCATAAATAAAATTCGTAATTTTCAAGATATACGTATATAACGTCCTCACTCAATCTAGGAATTCCTAGCGGGTCCTATACATGATTCCTAGGAAACTCTATCCTAGCTCCACGACTCGACAAAAGATGATTCTAAGGATACTGGAACTAAAACTCTGATACTAACTATGATGCCCCCGAGTACACACAAGGTTACAGTCCGAGGTGAATTCAAGGATGTCAAACCTGCCATGTCTCCATACCATGCAAAAACATGTTTCACCATCATAGAAATATCTCTCTAGTAGAATCAATAAAACAATATAGGTACAAGAAGATATAAAAGAGATGAACATAGGAAATTAAGCATAGAAATAAAGATAAATCTCAGAAATGATCAAATCTCAACTGATATAAGAATAAAGATGTCCAACAATTTGATACAAAAAGTTAATAATCTCAACCACATGAGTCAACTAAAAATACATATGTCGTCAGCTCTCAAAATGTAATGTAACTCTAATAATCAACTAGAAATATAAACTAAACAATTGTGGAGTAGAAACGACTATAAATAAGTGACAACGACTATGCTGAAATTCTGCCAATCTACGACTCTCCAAAACTCTACTCCGCTACCTAAAAAGAAGTGAAAACCACAGTGTCAGAGCACTAGAAAGATTATCTGTTAGGTCTCATGTTATGATCCTACATCTTCTAATCTTGTTTTGATGATTACAAACAATTCCTAATGTTGTTTGCCTAGGATTTGTGTTTCTTATTAGGTATTCTAAACAAACAACAAAGTTGGAGGTTGGATGGTTTGAGCCTTCACGAACACGTCAAATGAAGGTTGGCGGAATAATAGAATGAAGCCATTGCACATCAAGTCATATTCAAGATCAATCTTCAACTGCAACCAAGTCAAGCATATTGAAGATCTATCAAGCTTGGGTAATTTAGTTTAGGTTTTATATTATGTGTGTTAGTACTTTAAGCTCAATTATATACACACATACGCATTTTGGTTTTTGCATATATATAGTTATATATATACATATATATTTTGGTTTAGCTATATAGATATGAAACAATATATATCTTCATATATACTTTTATATGTTTTATATTCTATTGCATTTGGAAAAATATTATGTTTTTGGTTTATATGGTTTATAGACTTAACAACTATAGTTTATACTTTTTATCAAGTCTATAAAATCATTTTATAAAAGTTTCAATATTGTGTTTATGTCAAATGAAAAAAACATGTATATTTAGTTTTCATGTTTTTGGACATATTTGAAAAATGATGAGTTTTCACTATTGAGAAGTGCAATTCCAAAAATTCTTTTTGTAACATGTTCATTTACATGTTTACAATGATTTCCTAAAGTTTTATATTTTTTTGGAATTTATTTGCTATTTTTAAAGGCACTTCAAAAATAAGTTTTACTATTCAAATCAGGCTGATACAGTGTTATCAGTAGACTGATGAATATGTTCAGTCGAATGAAGAAAACGCCTAGAATAACAAAAATTTTCTGTTTTTTTAGTCGACTGACCAGTCGACTAATGAGGTCATCAGTCAACTGATAAGGTCCGTCACTCGACTGATGAGCTGGAAAACGCCTCTAATGGTCAGCTCATCAGTCGACTGATGAAAGCCGTTAGTTGACTGATGCTGTAACGACTAGTTTTTTCAGCCTGTTACATATTTGGGTTTTTGGTCTTTCTGCCTTGGTTTCTCTTGGCTTTGGGGTTCCTATAAACACCCCCACATACCCTCTGTTTTATTTAACAAGAAGAAAGATTTTAAAACAAGTTTACAACGGTTTTAAAGTTTGATTAGTGTTTGTTTACAAGTTTGTGAAGAAATTTTCACAAGAGCAGAGTGGAGATCATCCTTTGGTGTTTGAGCATTCACTCTTCTCCCTCTCTCTTGTTATCATTAGAGAAGTTTTTCTAAACTCATATCTAGCTAATTTATATGTTTGATTTTCATTTCTATAAGCTAGCATTTATTTGAGTTTAGTTTGATTTAATTATCTCTTTGTTCACACACAACCTATTCAGCTTATTGTATTTACATTCATAGTATAATTTGGGGTTGTGGGTTTGTGACATTGAGAGTGAGCTTACATTGTGTTCTCATCCATTGTAGAGAACAATTTATTTGTATTGTGAGCTATAATTATAAGGTTCACTTTGTAATACACTAGTACACCAAGAGGAGTGTGTGGTGAGAGACAGGGTCGTCCCAAGAGGAGTGGGGTAGGTGGTAATGCCTAGAGAGAGGTTGTAATTCCTAACACTTGAGAGAGACATGGGCTAGAGGCCAACACTTGAGGTGATAGTTAGTGTAGTTACATTGTGAGTGATTGTGAACGTTGATCGGAGAGCGTTAAAAACCAACATTGTGAGGTGTAAACATTTTTCGGGTAAGCGTAGAAAACCCGGTGTGATAGTGAAGATCTCCTCGAGGTGAGGAGCGGAGACGTAGGTCGTGGGGACCGAACTCTGTGATCATATCGTTTGTTTGCGTTTGTCTTTGGCGTTCATTTATATTCGTGCTTATTGTTTATATCGCCTTTGTCAAGTGCTCTTTCTTTATATTGCCCACTATCTTGTTTATCTTGTTTATGTTTATTTCACCCTTGTGTTACTTGTACATCCTTGCACATATATTGTTCATATCTCATTTGCTAGGATATTTGTTAATAAGTTTTTTAATTGCTATTAAATCGGATTAGATTAGCATAAACCCTATTCACCCCCTCTAAGGTTCCTTCCTAGTGGCATTAGGGTGCTTTCAATTGGTATCAGAGCACTTTTAATTGGTATCAGAGCTTGGTGCTCTTTGATTTAAGGTCTAACCATCTTGAGTTAAAGATCCAAGTTATCTTATTATGCTAATCTAGTTTTGATTTTATTTGTATATTGCTTGCATATTTTTATATATTATGGACATACATAGTGCACCTTGTTTAGGCTATGATCCTAGTATTGCTCCTAAATTTAATGCTTTCCCTTATGAGCAATGGTGTTTTAGATTTAATATATTTGTTAGATCTAAACATTTTGATTTATGGAAAGTTATTAAAAATGCTTATATTGTACCCACTTCGAAAAAACCCAAGTGGAGTAAAAATGATAAAAGAATGTTTACTATGAACAATCTCTTATTAGAATTTTTACTAAATGCTTTAGACTCATCTATTTCTAACAAGTTTGTTCATTTTGATAGTGCTTATACTTTATGGAAATTTATTGAAGCACATCAAGGGAACTTGGAGGCAATCCGACGAGCTTTGACGGTTTCCTCTTCAAGTTCTATTGGAGCATCATCATCATGCACACGGCCACTAGGCGATAGCCCTAGTGTGGTAAGCGATTCAGAATCCGATAGTGATATATCCATTAATAAACTTGCTTGTGCATATGATAGGTTAATGCATGCCTACACTAAATTGCATAAAAATTTTATTGACTTAAAAAGCAAGCATGCAACTTTAAAATCCGATCATGAATTGCTAGCATCTAAATTTGATACTATTGCTAAAGATAATGTGATCCTTAAAAAAAATAATAAAAAAATAAAATTAGATCATATTACCTTGAGTTCCAATGTTGCTAGCTTAATTCATGAGAAGAATAATGCCATATTAGAAGTACAAAATATTAGAAATGAATTTGATTCATTTAAGAATGATCATTCTCTTTCTACTTCTAGTGTCAATGCATATGCACCTAATGATGAATTGAATCATGTTAAGGATCACATATCATCTCTTGATTCTACACTAAAAACATGCATTGTTAATCATAACAAACTTATGGACTTGTGTGCAAAGTCTAATACAAACTCTTCTAAGAAACCCACACACTATGCACACATGTATAACAAAATTTACAAGTGTTCCATTTGCGGCTGAAAAGGTCATATTGCTAAATTTTGTTATAATGCACAAAAGCCCATCAAGACAAATAATTTTTGTGCATTCCATCAAGTTTCTTCATCACATGTACACACACATGCACAAAAAGTACATCATAAGCATGCTCATGTGTATCAATGTGATTTTTGTGGACGTTTTGGTCATTTGACCAAATTTTGTTTTGATATGAAGAGAGTTTCTCATTTGCAAAACAATTTAAAAGAAAAACCTATTTTTGCAAATAATTTCCGTGCACTGCTACTTGGTCATAACAAATCATTTAACCCTTTTCATTGCACTTATTGTAACCGGAAGGGTCAATTACAAAATTTTTATTTTGACCTTGTTTGTGCACTAAATGCGCCCAAATGGGTTCATAATCCTAGGGCTTTGAGCTTAAATAATAGGGGTCATGTCCCTAAACCTTTTGGTACCAAGAATACTTGGGTACCAAAACAAATTTGATTTTAAACCAAGAATTTTAATGTTTTATTTTTCTTTTTCTTGGTTTTGAAAATTATGTTTTGAAATTTTTGAATATGAAAACATTTTTTCCTTGATCAAATCTTTTGTTTTCATGACTATTAGTTTTGTTTTTTTATTGAGAGGTTTGTGTTTATATTACCCTCCGGGTTTATTAGGTGTTTATTTCCCAAATCATGTTTACCGGGTACTAAAATGTTTATATGGGTTGAAACAAGCTTAAGAGCTTGATATATTTACCTCTCTTGCTTTATATGGTTTGCTTTTATGGATTTCTTTTGATTTATAATTTTCACTTGAATGATTTGTTTTCATTTGAAAACTTTTTCATGATTCTCATGTTTTTCTTTCAATTGTTTTTATAAATCTATTTTTATACATGGCTTTTAGGCTTGTGCTGAGACACACTATTTTATAAGGACATATCATCATGTGTTCTCATTGTATTTTTGGTATGTGAGTTTTGCCTACATAATTTCATATAAGCTTGCTCATATATATTTGCCTTGGTCTTCATTGCATATATTTCAAAAGGTATTTTGATAGGGGGAGCCATTCCCTATACTTGTTTTATACTCACTGTGCTAATTGATAGAGGGAGCTTTCGCTCTCTTATTCTTTTATTTTCCCCATTTTGATGTTGCCAAAGGGGGAGAGACAAGTGATTGTTAGTATATCTTAAGAGTATTGTGCCTTATTGTATATCTTATATACTCTTTGTGTAGATTGTTTATCATCATCAAAAAGGGGGAGATTGTTAGGTCTCATGTTATGAGCCTACATATTCTAATCTTGTTTTGATGATTACAAACAATTCCTAATGTTGTTTGTCTAGTGTTTGTGTTTCTTATTAGGTATTATAGACAAACAACGAAGTTGGAGGTTGGATGGTTTGAGCCTTTACGATCACATCAAATGGAGGTTAGCGGAATAGTGGAATGAAGCCATTGCACATCAAGTCATATTCAAGATCAAGCTTCATCCGCAACCAAGTCAAGCATATTGAATATCTATCAAGCTTAGATAATTTACTTTAGGTTTTATATTATGTGTGTTAGTACTTTAAGCTCAATTATATACACACATACACATTTTGGTTTTTGCATATATATAGTTATATATATACATATATGTTTTGTTTTAGCTATATATATGAAACAATATATATCTTCATATATACTTTTACATGTTTCATATTCTATTGCATTTAGAAAAATATTGTGTTTTTGGTTTATATAGTTTATAGACTTAACAACTATAGTTTATACTTTTTATCAAGTCTATAAAATTATTTTACAAAAGTTTCAATATTGTGTTTATGTTAAATGACAAAAACATGTATGTTTAGTTTTCATGTTTTTGGACATATTTAAAAAATGATGAGTTTTCACTATTGAGAAGTGCAATTCTAAAAATTCTTTTTGTAACTTGTTCATTTATATGTTTATAATGATTTCCCAAAGTTTTACATTTTTTTGGAATTTATTTGCTATTTTTTAAAGGCACTTTAAAAATCAGTTTTACTATTCAAATCAAGCTGATACAGTGTTATCAATCGACTAATGAATATGTTCAGTCGACTGAAGAAAACGCCTGGAGTAATAAAAAGTTTCTGTTTTGTTTTGATCGACTGACCAGTCGACTGATGAGGTTATCAGTCGACTGATAAGGTCCGTCAGTCAACTGATGAGCTGGAAAACGTCTCTAACGGTCAGCTCATCAGTCGACTGATGAAAGCCGTCAGTCGACTGATGCTGTAACGACTAGTTTTTTTAGCCTGTTACAGATTTGGATTTTTGGTCTTTCTGCCTTGGTTTCTCTTGGCTTTGGGGTTCCTATAAATACCCCCACATACCCTCTGTTTTATTTAACAAGAAGAAAGTTTTTAAAACAAGTTTACAAGGGTTTTAAAGTTTGTTTAGTGTTTGTTTACAAGTTTGTGAAGAAATTTTCACAAGAGGAGTGGAGATCATCCTTTGGTGTTTGAGCATTCACTCTTCTCCCTCTCTCTTGTTATCATTAGAGAAGTTTTTCTAAACCCATATCTAGCTAATTTATATGTTTGATTTTCATTTCTATAAGCTAGCATTTATTTGAGTTTAGTTTGATTTAATTTATCTCTTTGTTCATACACAACCTATTGAGCTTATTGTATTTACATTCATAGTATAATTTATGGTTGTGGGTTTGTGACATTGAGAGTGAGCTTACATTGTGTTCTCATCCATTGTAGAGAACAATTTATTTGTATTGTGAGCTATAATTGTAATGTTCACTTTGTAATACACTAGTACACCAAGAGGAGTGTGTGGTGAGAGACGGGGTCGTCCCAAGAGGAGTGGAGTAGGTGGTAATGCCTAGAGAGAGGTTGTAATTCCTAACACTTGAGAGAGACACGGGCGAGAGACCAACACTTAAGGTGATAGTTAGTGTAGTTACATTGTGAGTGATTATGAACGTTGATCGGTGAGCGTTGAAAACCGACATTGTGAGGTGTAAACGTTTTTCGGGTAAGTGTAGAAAACCCGGTGTGATAGTGGAGATCTCCTCGAGGTGAGGAGCGAAGACGTAGGTCATGGGACTGAACTTCGTGATCATATCGTTTGTTTGCGTTTGTCTTTGGCGTTCATTTATATTCATGCTTATTGTTTATATCGCCTTTGTCAAGTGCTCTTTCTTTATATTGCCTACTATCTTGTTTATCTTGTTTACGTCGAGAGAAATAATCCAAACAAGGAAACCCTCATGTATATACCATGTGTCTCAAGTTATAAATTTCTAAATATAAATTCCAATTAGGAAATAAATTATAAGGAAACAATACAGCAAAAATTATATCAACCATTCCTTAAACTATCATTCAACTCTACATACTACCCTTAGTGGGAAAAACAGATACCAATACACTATCCCATGTAACCAAGTTGTGAAATACCTTCACAATAGATCATTTCAAAAGAATGTCAATAATTACCTACACTTAGTTTATCATCAAATATATCATATCATCTTTCTTTGAAATTTTTTAATCCATCGCACCCCTGTGTGGACCGATAAATAGATATATCAACTGATAATCATATTTTATTATAATTTTATACCATTATTATCTATTTTATATGAATAAATATATCACTAATAATTGTTTTTATCTTTAAATGCAAGTTAATGAACAATAAACTCCAAAAATCCCATCTCTCATCAAAAGCCCTTGATTTAATGATTTAATGAAGCCCATGAAGCCAAATGAATTCTTTTAAATATTTAATAAAGAAATAATTCAAAGCCCAATAGAAAATCATTCATTGATGTTTACTATAAATAGGGGTAGAGAGTGAGGGATTAGAGGTGTGAAAAAATTTATAACTCCATTTGGAGAGGAGGGTTACTCTTAATTGAGAAGACCTTCAAAATTTATAACTTTTGTTATAATTAATAAAAGATTTTTTCTCCACTTTAAAATTTTCTTTTCTTCTCTTTATTGGATGATGAAAATGGAGATGAAGAGCAATTTGAATGTTTGCTTTTCTTTTCTTTTTCTCTTTTATTTCTTATTTCTTTTTAGTAATTTCTTATTGCTTATTAGTTTAGATTTACATTCATGTCTTGTAGAGTAGATTTACTTTCTTGTTTTTTTATTTCTTTTTGCATTTTAATTTGTAGAGTAGATTTATTTTCTTGCATCTTTATTTCTTTTACAATGTAGTTAGATTTATTTCTTGTTCATAATATAGTTTTTCTTATTTTTCTTTTCTTTTGTTTTGTAATTAGTTCTTATTCTCTTTAATTCATTTCTTGCTTTTATTTCTTAGGATGTGAAATTAATTATTGTAGGAATCTTAGAATTATACGAAACTAGTCTAATTTTCTTTATATTATGCAAAATATTCTCTTGCACTTAAAATGATCATGTTTAGGATAATCAACTAGAGAACTAATTGATAAAAGAAGAATTTGATAATCTATGCTTATCTTAAATGGTTTGATAGGTTATACTTATGAATTCTAGGATTACTATCTTGTTGTTGTTCTTATCATGATTTTTTATTTTGACTTAGATGATAATTTGATAGGTTATACTTTTCTTAAATAGTTTGATAGTCTATACTTAATAAATATAAATTGAAATATGACAAAAAGAGAATAGTTTGTATTTAATAATTGAGATTAAGTAGTGGATTCAATTCTAGATTTCTCATATCTTTAATTGAACCCTCCATATTTTGTTTTCTTGATTTTTCTCTTTCTTGCTTTTTATTTTATTCTTTGATTCTTTCTTCTCTCCTCTAAAATTCAATTTATTATCACTTGCATATATTCAAAATAATCACTTATCATATCTCTCTCCATAATCACACTGTAAGCGTCGGAGTGCCCGACGTGTATAGTTTGTAAAAAAAAAAATCCAAAGTGGTGCTAGTATCCATCAGTGAAGCAATAATATTTGAGTAGGCTAATCTCTTCTTGACCAAGCCGTAACACCAATCTCAATAAGAGTAGAGCAATCTCTAAATATTTACTCCTTAGATATTAGTATCACTTTGTTTGTAAAAAAAATTTAAGAGGTGCATGCTTCCAGAAATTTATTTATTTCTGTTAATTACTCTTGTTGAAAGAAACCCCTGATTA
This sequence comes from Asparagus kiusianus, assembly GCA_022839385.1. Lineage (NCBI taxonomy): Eukaryota > Viridiplantae > Streptophyta > Magnoliopsida > Asparagales > Asparagaceae > Asparagus > Asparagus kiusianus. Next base: position 1,012,258 of record BQKN01001032.1, read on the forward strand.
GTAGAAAGCAAAGAATTAAGTAAACAACGAGAAACGAATGTAGAGAGATATCAATTTTATTATCTTTCTAATGTATTACAAAGTTGAAGAGGAAGAAGATGGGATCTTGGGTCTCCAGGCAATGTTCTGGAGCCCTCCTCCCTTTCAAAAATAAAAAATATAGAGAACCTTGTCGTTGTTGTTTCAAATTCTAAGTCTCTCCTTCTTTTCAATCTCTCCGTATCTTTTCTCTCATTCCTTTTTTTGTTCTCCTCTTTCCTCTTTTGAATGGCAGATGAGGTCTCAATTTATAGGAAAGACCAATGTGAAGTTATCGCCAGGTGTTTAAAATGGATTGGGTGGGGGGGGGCGGCCCGAGTTATTAGAACTTCCTCATCAAAAATTCTTTATCAAGATTGTTGTGTTCGTTTATCATAACGAACATTTTCTTTGCTTTTCATTTTTTAAATACCTATTTGCTTATCTTTTATTTTTTCTAACATAAGTGTAATGGAGAGCCCGTATCCCTTCAAGTTGAAATAAGGTTCATATGAGAGTGGGCATCCTTGAGTTAGATTTTATAGCTAAGCCTTATGATCACATGACTTTCAAATTTACACGAGGTGCTGTCATCCTCAACTTAGTTTCCATTTATGTGAGGTACTACACCTTACATTGATTTTGATTTGTATGAGGTACTATCCCTCATATTAAGTTTTATTGATCAAATTTGATAATTACAAGGGGAAGACGTGCCTCTCTGAATTAATTAATAGGGAAGGCTTACCTTCATTGGTTTAGATTTCTATGAAGTATTATCCCTCATATTGAATTTATTAATAAGGCTTGTTGAGCTCATCAACTTTGATAACTACAAAGCGATGACATGCCCCTCTAAATTAATTAATATGGAGGGCTTGCCTTAATTGGTTTAGATTTATATAAGGTAATATCCCTCATATTAGTTTTATTTTTTATGAGGTACTATCATCCTCACAATAAGTTTTTTTATAGGGCTTGCTGATACATAATTTTTTTTTGCGTGTCTACAAATTGCCCCCCTTGGCTTACGTGCTCGGTTTTTTTTAACCGAGTGCGTGAGACCAAGTTTTTTTTATCATGACGAGCAACATCACCTCTGAAATCCTTTAAGTTTATATCTGTATAGAGATGATCAATATAACACATGCATGGCAACCCTAATTTTTTTTGCTGTTGTGGTATAATTTTTTTTTAAGGTTTAGGATTAATTCATTTTATTCAAATATGAAGAGTCCTTATCTAATTAAAATTACTAAATTAGTAGGAGATAGAATCTGATTTAAAAGAGATATTAATAAATTTGAATATAGAATCCCAACAGAATTTGAAAGGAAAATCTAATCCTATCGTAATTAGATTTCTTATTGCTATATATATGTGTGTACCTCCTTTTAATTGGTATTAGTTTGTTTGAGAAAGATTACAGGTAAACATCTTTTTTTTTAATATTACTGTTCATCTGACTACTATTCATCGGATTACTGTTCATTCGGTTACTTTTTTTCCCTGAGGTTGTTCATCTTCTACTTTGGTTTTATTAAAAGGCTTAGGATTTAGCTCACTTAATTCAAATATGATGAATCCTTATCTGATTAGAATTACTAAATTAGTAGGAGATAGAATCCAATTTAAAAGGGGTATCAACAAATTTTAAGATAGAATCCCAACAGAAATTAAAAAGAAAATCTAATCCTATCCCAGTTAGGTTTCAATTAGCTATATATATGTGTGTGTATCTTTTAATTGATATTATGTTAGCTTGTTTGAAGAAGACCACATGTACACACGTTTTTTTAAAGATATTCCTGTGTGTCACTGTTCATCCGACCCTGGGTCACTGTTCATATTTTCTACCCCGTCAATTTTTTTTCATCTTATTTTTTTTTCTTCTTTGTTTTGTCCTGTCTAATTTTTCGCACGCGCCTAAGGCTATCATAGCCTGCACTCTTCTCATTTTTTTTCTTTTTTTTGTTTGTCCTCTTTCAATTTCTTTTTTGCGCCGGACTTTCTCTTCATGTGATCTTCCCGTCCCCCTTTTTTTTTTTACTTTTTATCTCATTCTCAATTTTTTTTTTAGTTTTTTTAACTTTCTTTAGGTCCCCATGTCTCCCCTTTTTTTTTTTTACAATGAGACCTCTTAATTTTTCTTTCGTGTTCTAAGATTGACTTTTTTTTCAGTTCTAATTTCCTTTTTCAATTCTAATTTAATTTTAATTTTATTTTGCAGGTTTCACTGTTGATTTACTACATAAATTTTCAGCTACTTTCTCATATTACTACCATAAGGTAATAATGTTTTTTTCTTTCTTAGTGAATGTGGTTAGGTATTAACTAGTTGATATTCTTCGTAGGTTTCCCGACCGCCTGTCATGAAATTACGGTGAGTCTTTCTTTCAAATTTTAATATTTAAAGTATATAAAATATCGTAGCCATATTCCTGTTATTGATGTCAATAAACTTGTTTATATGCACAAGATATTAAAATCATCAATTATAATATTTGAGGCTTATGTGTGATTACAATTGTAGTAGGATATATTTGCCCCCCCCCCCCTTTTTTTAAGGTGCATCAGAAAGTCAATTTAAATTAAATTTTAGAAATTGTAGCATTATCCTTTGTTTCAAAACTTTATTCTCAAGGTGACATGGGGTTCAAGTACGGAAGTCAAATTCCAGAAAGGAGGACATGCATCTCGCATGCTTCATGCTTTGAGAATAAATTTTTTTAAGGTATGAGACATGATGCAGAAAATAAGTTTTAGGAAACCCTATGACCTTATTCCTTAATGCAAAATAGATGAACTTAGCCTTCATTCATAAAATAAATTCAGAAACTTTAGGTTGCTCTTCTCTGTTTTAAAAGTTTATTCTCAAGATGACATGAGGTTCAAGTACGGAAGTCAAATTCCAGAACGGAGGACCATGCATCTCGCATGCTTCATGCTTTGAGAATAAAATTTTTGAGGTATGAGCCATGATGCAAAAAAATAAGTTTTAGGAAACTCTAAGGCCTTATTCTTTAATGCAAAATAGATGAACTTAGCCTTCATTCATAAAATAAATTCAAAAACTTTAGGTTGCTCTCCTCTGTTTCAAAATTTCATTCTCAAGATGACATGGGGTTCAAGTACGGAAGTCAAATTCCAGAACGGAGAACCATGCATCTCACAAGCTTCATACTTCGAGAATTTTTTTTGAGGCATGAGCCATGATGCAGAAAATAAATTTTAGGAAAACCCTAAGGCCTTATTCCTTAATGCAAAATAGATGAACTTAGCCTTCATTCATAAAATAAATTCAGAAACTTTAGGCTGCTCTTCTCTGTTTCAAAAGTTTATTCTCAAGATGACATGGGGTTCAAGTACGGAAGTCAAATTCCAGAACGGAGGACCATGCATCTCGCATGCTTCATGCTTCGAGAATAAAATTTTTTGAGGTATGAGCCATGATGCAAAAAATAAGTTTTAGGAAACCCTAAGGCCTTATTCCTTAATGCAAAATAGATGAACTTAGCCTTCATTCATAAAATAAATTCAAAAACTTTAGGTTGCTCTCCTCTGTTTCAAAAGTTTATTCTCAAGATGACATTGGGTTCAAGTACGGAAGTCAAATTCCAGAATAGAGGACCATGCATCTCACAAGCTTCAGGCTTCGAGAATAATTTTTTTTGAGGCATGAGCCATGATGCAGAAAATAAATTTTAGGAAAACCCTTAGCCTTCGTTCATAAAATAAGTTCAGAAACTTTAGGCTGCTCTCCTCTGTTTCAAAAGTTTATTCTCAAGATGACATGGGGTTCAAGTACGGAAGTCAAATTCTAGAACGGAGGACCATGCATCTCACAAGCTTCATGCTTTGAGAATAATTTTTTTTTTGAGGCATGAGCCATGATGCAGAAAATAAGTTTTAGGAAACCCTAAGGCCTTATTTCTTAATGCAAAATATATGAACTTAGCCTTAATGTCTAAACTTATTTTTAAGACTCTATTCTCATCATCCTTATTAAATTTAAAATTTTCATGCTTAATTCATTCTTATAGCTATTAATTATGATTTTATTTAATATATAACATTTTTTTTCAGATGTCTCATTCAACTAATGTTTTTATTAGGGGTAGCCAACTAACAAATTTTTTTTCCAGATGTCTCATTCAACTAATGTTTCTATTAGGGGTAGCCAACTAGTTGAAGAAGCTGAGTCCCATAAATCTTTGGTT
>BQKN01001033.1:8914-27740 GCA_022839385.1 Asparagus kiusianus
TCATCAATAGAACGATAAGTCCTCAAAGTTGCTCCGATCGCAACACTATCAACTTATCGACTCTCTTCAATAGAGCGATAAGCCCTCAAAATTGCCCTGATCGCAATATTCCTCTTATCAAGTCAGGACTATATTTCTGGCACTTATGGACTTCTTTCAGTGTTTAACACCAAAATAACACAGGAAGGATTCTGCTTTGCAATTCAATTCTGGGAGAATAATCAAGTATTTATCCCTAACAGTTGAAAATTTTCTAGAGTTATCTTACGACAGAAAATTTCTGAGTATTCTTTGTAATTTGTTGTCTAAAACCAAAACATGATAAGTGCAAAGAACACTAAAAGATCAATATCACTTTTTATTCAAAAGCTAAAAGAAAAGTGATACAAGACAAAACTTGTTCTTATCAAAAGAAACATAAAAAAAGGAACTAAGTTTACGCATGCATCAAATCGAAAGTTGCGAGTTGAGTCTTGAGCTCAGCAAACTCTCTCTCGTGATCAGCTCGCACTATAGCTTCAGCCTTGGCCCGGAGTTCATCCGCACTGGGTATGATGATGGCCGCCACTTTGTTCCTGGCCTCCTCCAGGGCCAAAGACTGTGCATGATATTCTAAAGAACTGTTAGCATTCTGGGTACTGAGGATGTTGACGACCTTTTCTTCACGAGAAACTTCAGTTTTTAAGCGTAGGACTTCAGCCTCAGCCTCGACAAGTCTATCCCGAAGCGAATTTAGAAAAGTAGTCGAGCGTTCCAATTTTTCTCGCTTCTGAATATCACGTTCACGAAGCTCCGCAACATGGCGCTCTTTTTCAGCTAAGTCCCGCTCTAATGATTCTCGTTGTATCACTTCAGCGACTTGAAGATTAGCCAGAGTTGATACAATTTATGGCTGGAGGTCGCTATGACCCATGGTCTCAAAGCGTTGTAATTTCTCCTCCAAACGGAGGATGATTTCTGAGCAGCGCTCGAACCATTGAGGTTCGCCCACACACTTAATATTGTTTAAGCTTGCTTCCAGGAGAGGTCGAAAGGAATTCAGAGTCCCTTGACCATTCATCAAAGACTCAACCACCGTCTTCGCAAGAGTGTTTAGATACACCAAAGATATCTGAAGGAACTTAGGTGCATTAGCAAGCCTGACGGTCGCACCTGAAGATACCCCTTCAGCAGCTGAGGTTAGTGCGTCAAGACGATGGCTAGTAGGCGATCCCGGTGCCGAAGCTGCAGAAGCAATCGAAATATTCAATTGCGAATGGCTTGAGGTCAGGGCCATCAATGCCTTCGCTTGAGACGAGCTTGGCCCAGCCTCTGTCGGAGCAAGTGAGATCTTCATCATCGCTTTTGGTGAAGTGGCCACCACAGAAGAATCATGTAAGGCTTGCTCCGGCAAAGGAGCCGATACCTGCACGGCCGGCTGTTCTGGAGGAGGAGTTGCTGCAGTGGTTTCAGGCAACGTAACAGATGAAACAGTTGTCTCGGGCAATGCTGTAGGCAAAGCAGTTGCCGGAGGGGAGCCAGGTGTATGTTGCTCTTGTAGAGGAATCGACGCTGGCACAAGTTCTTGCTCTAAAGGAGCAGCTGAAGTAGTCCCGGGGGTTGGCGAACCTGCACGAAAAAACGGTCGGAATGCGGAAAAAGCGTGCGGGATAAGTCGAAACAAACTAAGCTTACCGGTGAGATAAAAAGGCGTATAACCAGATGCCTTATCAGACGGAGCCTTAGGAGCATCGTCAAAAAGAGTTATGTCTTCCATTGAATCGCGCTCCTCATCTTCTGCGTCGTCGCCCGGCAAGTTGCCAACTTCAGCACCTTCATCATCTTTATCTTCGTCAGCTTCACCGCCGATCGAGGAGCCTTCATAATCAACTCGTTCCTCGTCTTCTTGAGTAGCTGAAGACCCAGGAAGGTTTGTGCCAACGGCTGGTTTATTCATAAGTCCTGTTGTAGGACTAGGAATTAAGTCACCGGCTTGTGACATTAAAGCTGAAGGAGAAGGTGATGGATTCTCTTCAAGACCCTTTGGTTCTGATACAGGAGACGGAGGAAGATCCATCACTGGAGCAGATTCTGCATCTGCAGTCATTAACTCATCCTCCTCGTCCTCAGGGGGATGATAAGAAGAAGCTTCGCCTGAAAGGGCTGGCCCCTGAGAGCGAAGCCCGGTTCTATGCGGTAGGCCCGCTACAGATGACTCCTGTTGGCCGTCATCTACGGCAGCCCGGATGGCTTCAGCCATCAACTTGGGTTTTGGTTGGCCTTTGGGAGGAGAATCAACCAGCAGTTTTTGACGGGTTTGCTTATCATACTTGCCGGCTTCTTCTGCGGAAAGTTTTCTTTTCCCCATCGCTCTCGTAATGGGAGGCTCAGCCGCACGTTGTTCTTCTTCTGGAGCAGGCTCAGCTGTTTGTTCTTCTTCCTGCCTAACAGGCTGGTTCTCAATGGCTAAGAATTCATCAATCCCTCTCAAACGGGACGTCTTTGACCCCCTCCTCAAGGAATACATGTGCCTGATCTCTTTCAGGCACGATGAATTTATGTTGTAATTGGGAATCCGAGACGCTGCGTGATACCAATTACAGAAACTTATGGAGGTGTAGGAGTTGGCAGTTTTGTGGGGAAGCCTGAAAACGGCCTTGGTACAACCTGCTACAGAATAATACCAGGCCCTAGCTCCTTCATACAAGTTGCCCACGACCGATAGTTGAGGACGAGGGTTACCGACGTACACTTGGTCGTACCCAAACTGCCGGGCAAACCTATAAGGTTGGTAGGGCTCGACGAAGCAGTTGACGCCTTGCCGGAAGACTAAGTAGCCTGGCCTAATGGAGAGAAGCCAATGGAAAACACCTCCGTTGAGCTGAGTGAATCCATTAGGGCCTGCTACGTCTTGATATTCCGCACCGTAGATACCGCCCTCAAAATCGGGGAAACATCGGTAGATATGGAAGTTGGTGTCTCGCGTTAGGATTTGGCGAATCCTAACCATATATCCCCCTTCCCATTTCGCAGATTCTAATCTCTGCACGAATGGGATGAATGAATCTCCTGGGGCAGAGGCTGCACTCATCAACGAAGGGCAGTGGAGCACGTACCAAGCCATCAAATAAGTATATGGCATTGGCACCCTAGGATTGGGAGTCTTGAAAGTCTTGCGACCCTCGGACTCCACCTCTGTAGTGTCGACGAAGTCCGAAGTCAACTCCCGCAATCCGAATTGTAGACAACCCACCATAGCACTGAGAAGGCTCACAGGCCTCCCATGGGCTAGAAGGACGGCGGGGTAAATCACCTCAATAGCGAGAGCATCGATCGGCTTGGTCGGGACGACGCACCGCTTGAGCCACAGCATCAAATACCCAGCCAAAAGCGCCGTATCAGAGATAGGGAGCAGAGCTTGGTAATGAAAACTCTCGAATTCTGTATGGGCCGGGAAAACATCTTCCTTGGCCTCATTGGTGTAGTGGGAGGTAGCATCATCAATCCTAGCCTGAACCTCCTCTAAAGTGCTTGCAGGCAATCGGGTCACTAAGCCTCCCTTATTACCCAAGTTCTGGAATAGATATTCCGCCCAAGACACCTGTTTAATACCGCTTCCGCGGGCCCCCGTCAGCTGCATACAGATGTGGAAGTGACACATGACTTCCCACAAAGTGTCGTAAATTTCGGGGCTGGCCTTCTTTAAAAGTTGAAGTTCTGCCGATCCCGGAACAAATTCTTCATACGGCAAATCTCCAAGAAGAAGACCCGAGACTTCGTGCATCTCATAAAGAGCGAAGCCTAATTCCCCCACAGGGGTGAAGAAAGTGCAAGTATCAGGATTATACTTCTCCAGTATAGAGAAAAAGTGAAAGTGACTCTGGACCATTCTGAATTTAGTGGCCCGCACAGGAACTTTCAAACCAGCCTGGGAGAGGGGCGCATCCAATTCGTCCAAAACAAATTTGGTCATCCGGGTCCACCACCCTGACACTGGAGAATGAACCCAGCCAGGAGTTTTGAATCCTTGCGCGGGAAACTCCCCTCTCTTCTCTACAAATCTCCTAACAAAAGTCCTCGCGGGACTAGCCACTTCGCCAAGGGGATACTCCTTAGCAAATAAACCTGGTCGCAAAGCAGTCACTTGTCGACCATAATCTGCTGAGCGGACCCCATGGAAAGTCAAATTTCCAAGAGCAACTCCGTCTTGATCCTTAACCAAGGGCCAATCCATGTGTCTTGGGACGGATGCACACTGGAAATAAGATATAGGGAACATTCTCTCCATGTTGGGTAAGAAAAGGTTACGGTCTCCAACTTTCCGCAGCCACTTATAGTTCCCGTCATAAGCGGTGTCGGTATCAAAGTCAACAAAGTCCCCGAAGAGGAATCTAGGTTTGACTATTGGCTTACGGTTTGTGTGCTCAAACTTAGCGTCCGTAACCAATGTCCTAAGAGTTTCGGGAGAAGCTTTTGTGACTAACTCCGCGCGACTCTTATCCCTAATTCTGAAGACTGGGAGTTCTTGGCGCGAGTTGAATGTCATGTTCATGTCCACGCCACCTACATGTCTAAAATGGTGGCGAAAAAGAAGAGGTTCGCTGGTATGACGCACTGCAAAACAAAGAAAAAATCAGCTAAGTCAAAAGCAAAGCCCAGACGCGAAGGTCGACACCCGCGTCAACTAAGTTCAGACGCGAAGATCGAACCTCACGTCAGAAAAGTCAGACGCGAAGGTCGAACCTCGCTTCAGAAAAGTCAAACGCGAAGGTCGAACCTCACGTCAGAAAAGTCAGACGCGTAGGTCGACCCTCGCGTCAGGAATCTGAGACGCGAAGGTCGAACCTCTCGTCAAAAATACCAAACAACGGAGTCCAGCCCCGCGTCATCTGAAACGAGTTTCCTCGTTGGATCCAAAGATCAAAACTTGCCGAAGCAAGTTCAACGACCACGAAGGCCATACTTACCACCGATCAAAGGAAGGTGAGGCGGCATGTTTGCCTGAGCGGCAGCGCCGCCGGCCGGCACTGATGATGCTGACTCTCGAGCCGCAGCGGCGTCAGATCGGGAAGAACGAGGAGCGTCGGATTTCTTGGGTGCCATGAGATCTCGTCGGAGGAGATGAACAGTCGTCGCCGGAGGAGAGAACGAAGATTTTCGTTGGAATTTCAAGAAGAGTCGAATGACTCTGATTTGACCTAAAGCGGTCTATTTATAGACAGCTGGACAGGCTGTCAAATCGAAACGAACGGGATTCGAGGTCAGAATCCCGCCCGAACCGACCCTCGCGTTCGGGTTGGTTGAAATTCCCAAACGCTGGGTTCACCCACGCGTTCCAATTCTCAAATGCATATGCATTGGATTACTATAATGGCAACTTTTCAACTACTAAGGCTATGACACGGCCCCAGATAAATAAGAGCTAGCAGCAATCATCAAGGCGACCAAAGCCGAGGAGAAATAGGTGACTCCGCAGGGGAGTCTATTGAAGAAGCACAGATAGATTACAGTCAACAACATTGAAATTATCTGGCTCGATCAGACGAAGTGAGTAATCAGTTCACTAGATTTTGGGATCCAAAGTATTCCGAAAATTCATCTCAGTCAACCGCGAACTTTCAAAAACTTTGGAGGGGGTTCTGTAGGCTGTCTAAAAATCACAATGGATAGCTGATTAAAACAAGCCCCGATAACGGAAGTCACAATCAAACGACTTCCACGATCACCGCAAACACGACCTCATTTCTGAGATGATTGATCTTGATGGCTGCGACAACAGCATGACTAATAGAGATGCTGATGAGCAGTGTAATGATTTTAGAAATAAAAGGTTGGACTTAGTTGGTGAATTGCTTGGTAGAGAGCTGTGGGCAAATATTCGTCTAAAAGACACTATGGATGTTGATTCCCGTCTAAGCTCCTACAACGAAAGCTACAATCAAATAGCTTTCGGGTCGATAAACGAAGAAACTGCAAATGGAGGCCTTTTCACATAGATCGAGAAGAGTTACAATTCGACGACACTTCCGACAACTGATGGAAACTCTATTCAGCAGTCTTCACAATCTACAGTGAAGGTTACAATTTGACGACTTTCACACTCCACCACAGCTAAAGCGAGGATTGCAGACGGTCTTTGCAACACCTTACAGAAGAAGTTACAAGTCAACAAACTCCTTCTAAAACGCGGAAGTCATCCCCGCGTCACAAATATGGAAGTGCAGGCGACCCCCGCGTTTCCAAGTCACAACTCAACGTGAGCGACCCTCGCGTTCATAAGGGTTCAACTCATACCGACCCCCGCGTTTTCAAGCAAGGAACAAATCAAAACGCAAGCGACCCTCGCGTTCATCAATGTTCAGCTAACACCGACCCTCGCGTCACAATTCTAAGACACGAAGTTGGGTTCTGAATGCCAGAGTGGGCGTTTGACTTGTTCAAACACAAGTCGAACGGTTCCAGAACCGTTTATCCCACGTTCTGAGGGATTTTCGCCCACGTAGGAGCGGATATAGGGGTCAGTTACAACCCCTTATCCCCATATAAAACTCAACAAACTCAACAGAGTTAGAGGATGAGATTTTTGAGAATCGGATCAGGAGGCTGACGGGTTGGATTCTGGAGATTAGATTTCTCAGAATCTAAACAGGAGTTAGCAGCGGAGGCGAATTCTGGAGGATCTCAACCACTCAGGTTCGGTGATTCAACAGCAGCAGCAACTAAATCTTTTAAGATAAGATTTTTGAATCAATCTCAGAAGATCAAATCTGAGAGGATTCTTCGACAACAGATAACAGCTTGATCATTAACCGAATTTTCGGTTCTAACAACTCTATCTACAGAGTTTAAACTCGTTCAGAGTTCTTAAACTCATCCGAGAGTTACATATAAAACTTCCCACAGAAGTTCATCGTTCCCACGAGATAAGAGACGGTCGGATCGTCAACGGAGAGCAAGTTCGACGCAAGCAATCGAAGGAGGCACTCCATCGCTACCAAGAAGAACCCAGTTTTAAACAAAGGAGAAAACCAAATTCGTTTTCTTCTCTTTTGTAATCAAGTTGTAATAGAGATCAAAGGAATCAAAGTCAAATTTTCTTTATTCTCTTCTTTACGATTTTTCCTACAAACAAGGACAAATGTGATATATAGCTCCCGAATCCAACATTCACTCCGTAGAGTCGGCATAACAAACTGACGGTAGTACAGAGCAAGAGTAGCCCGAAGAATCCGAATCTGAATTATCGCCAATAGCCTTGACAACATTCACCTCTAGAGCTTGAGCTTTCCCCTTGTTCTTCCCGACTTTATCTTTCAATTTTGGGCATTCATTCTTCTAATATCCCTCTTCTTTACAAAAGGCGCATTGATTTCTACCAACACACTTATGGCCACCTCTATTCTTTGACTTTGAGCGGTGGAACTGGCGACGGTTTGGACTACAGCCTCGAACTGCTAATGCATCTCCCGATGCCTTCTCAAAGGGTTCGCCATCACTCTTTCTCAACTTATAGTTCACCAATACTGAGGTCACCTCCTTGTAGCTAACAGTAGTTCTTCCATTGATCATAGTGAGAATAAAGGTACCATAATCATCCTCCGACAATGAACACAATAGCAACATCGCCTTGTCTTCATCCTCAACCACGATGTCCACATTGGCTATATCCGAAAGCAACTTCGTAAAGTTATTGACATGCTCTCCAATGGAAACTCCTCTCTTCATCTTGAATTAGTAAAACCTCTTCTTCAAGTGAAGCTGATTCTCAATGCTTTTAGTAAGATACTTCTCATTGAGTGTTTCCCACAATCTCTTCGTCGACATCTCGTTCATCACATCATAAATCAAATCCGACGTTAAGCATAACCGAATAACCCCACAAGCCCTATTGTTCATCTTCTTCCAAACATTGTCCTCCATGTCTTTAGGTTTATCTTGTAGTTCAAAAGTCTCCTCCAAATTCTAGGTATCCAACGCATCCATCACCTGACATCTCCACAAACCAAAATTAATCTTGCCATCAAACTTCAGAACATCAATCTTAGTGTTATTGATGCTCAGACTCTGTATCACCTTCGTAAGAGACGATCCTGATGTGCTTGCTTCACCCATGTTGACGATTTAACTCTTTAAATAAGAATCATTCAAAGAATCCTCCAAACAAGCCCCAAGCTAAACCTAACTCTGATACCACTTGTTGTGCGCAGCGGAACTCAAAACACACGAAAGAGCACGAACAAGAATGAGATAGACCACAACCAAACAAACAAACACAAACCACAGCAAGACAAACGAATTTTACGTGGTTTGGCAAGTTACCTACGTCCACGGGGCAAGAATGGGGAGTTTTTACTATTAGAGATAAAGAGAATACAAATAGGGTTTAAAATCTCACCAAAAACCCTCAAACAAAGCTCTCAAAATCTCTCACAAATTTCCCCTCAAAGGATGCACAATTCTCTCTCAAAACTGCTCAAAGTCATCCTTAATTAACCCTAACTAATCAGGTTTAGGGTTATATATCAACACAAAACAAAACGGGTCAGAAAATCAAAACTAACTCAGACCCGACTAGCGGTCGACCGCTGAATTCGTCGTGGTCGACCGCCCAGGAATCGATAGAAAACAAATCGATTACAGGGTCTCTGCGGTCGACCGAACCCAATGACAGAACATAAATCGATTACTGGGTCTCTACGGTCGACTGCTTCGGTCGACCAAACTCAACTCCAGAATCTACCTTCGACCTGTGCACGTTTCCGGTCGACCGCAGCTGATCTCGCGGTCGACCGGCAAAATTCCAAACAATTTCCTGCATGTAATTTTCTAAACTTTTCAACTGTGTTGCCAATTCTATACTCCTCACTTTCTGAGGTGCTACGGCGCTCAGCTTGTGCAATTTTTAGTGGGGGAAACGGTATTGTTTACACGCTCTACTACAGGTTGTCGAGCTGTCTGCAAGGTATCTCGTTTCAGATTGCCAATGCTATCTCCTCTATCATGTGAGGGTAAAGGCTGCACAACTGAGGGATCAGTGGGTTCATTCTTTACTCTCCGTGCTAAAAAGCTTCAATAAGAAATTCCTGGATAAAACAAGAAAGTAATATGAGACCACCAGCTGAAGAACTTCAACCCAGGAGAAATATGGAAATTCTAACAATAAAATAAACATTAAAGTTCAGTAAGAAAAACAGTAATAGTGTAATGTGTTTAGTAGTGCTAATATGAATTCTGAAATTATTTCGCCTAGGGAGGAAACAAGTGTGGGAGAGAAAGGAAAGGTAGAACTTCAAGTAGAGGTATGCAAATCCTGGCCCTCATTCTGGCATCAGATGCCGGCATCCAATATAGAGAATTGTGATTGCAGATAACATGTTTACCTTAAATCTATTGCTCCAAAATGCTGAGTAAATGTAGATAGATCACAAATCTGTTGAGTGTAGCAAGTGGCACCTGCAGCTCGGTTGAACGAAGTAGCAAGCTCTTCTTCTAATGCCAGGAGTCTCAAGTCCAGTGCTGTCAGCAGTTCACTCCTGGCAGTACTCATTGTATAAGTGAATGTCCATTGACCAAGAAAAAGGAGAGGGTATAAGTAATCAGTTTCAAAGGAGATGCTTACTTTGTAGCGTCTGATGAAGCCGTCTCAGCTTTTATCTGCAGACGAGTTTAGAAACAAATCTATCAATGAACCATGAATGGGAATTGGAAAAAGAAATCTCAAAGTAGTGGTAACATGAGGAAGATGATAAGGTATACTTTCTGATTTTGTTCAGCTCCCTTCAAGCAGCTAGTATCTGTCAGAACAAGAAAGGACAGGCAGTCTGTGAGATGCTCAAGAAATCAACAAATATAACTTGATCCCAGGAAGGAAAAAAAACACATGATACAAAGTAAATCAAATAATAACACAGAGACCAACATGCCCATTAGATATCAGCTAGCTACAGGCAAAAATAACCAGATTTACACTACATTGAACGAACCCTTGAATGCTAAGTTGCCTTTTCACAACTAAACGCAATGGTAGAATGAAAATGGCACTCAGAAAGCTCTCCAGACAAAAAATAAATAAATAGATAGATAGATAAATAAATAAATAAAAATTAAAAAAAAAAAGAAATCCATGTTAGTTAGACTGATTGGGCCAGTTGATGAGATGTGTATAAAGAATAGCTCTGTTTATTCAGTAAATATGATGCAAAAAGATGTAGGCATAGATTATGTTGACGACATTCAAGAAAAGTGAAAGAAATAGATATTTTATTAGGTACATGGAAAAATATTACAAATTTTCAATTATCTTCAACAGAAAATCATCACGGAACAATGGGCAAAGAATTCCTTCTAAATAAAGACAAAATGTTGAGCAAAAAAAAGTAAAAACAGAATACCAGCTGTCACACCTGTATGTCGATCTTGATCCTGAAAAGTGAGTATGTAGCTTAAGTCCAATTAGCAAACCAATATTCAGAAGAACGACATTTGGGAACTTGCAAAGCTACCTAAAGGTAAGAAAGCTATTGGTTGCAAGTGGGTGTATGCTAAGAAGGAGGGATCTTCTATTGGGGACATTTGGTTCAAGACCAGATTGGTCGCCAAGGGATATTGCCCCAGATAGACTGAGGAGAGAGATTCCTCGGCCAGCTAGATATGATGAGGTCATGGTGGCATATGCTTTATCTGTGAAGGTCGTTGATGATTTTATTCCTGCCACATTCAGGGAGGCAGAGTCCAGCCCTGATTCCATTAGGTGGAGGAATGCTATGGAGGAGGAGATGAAATCTCTTCAGAAGAACGACACTTGGGAACTTGCAAATCTACCTAAAGGTAAGAAAGCTATTGGTTGCAAGTGGGTGTATGCTAAGAAGGAGGGATCTTCTATTGGGGACATTCGGTTCAAGACCAGATTGGTCGCCAAGGGATATTGCCCCTTATTTTTCAAGTATTCAGACCCGGCCCAAGGGGTAGGCGGGACAGGCGGTTGCCTAGGGCCCCCCAAAAACAGGGGCCCCATCCTCTTCCTCACTTCCTACCTGCTGTTGTTATTGACTTGTGTATTTTTTTAATCAAAGTTAGTGACTTGTGCATTAAACTTCACAAAATGTCAAAAAGGTTCTTATTGACTTGTGTATCTATTTAAACTTCTCTTCAGTTGCAGACAGACCCGGCCCAAGATAATTCTAATAGCATAAAGGTTCTATAAATTCACAAAATGTCAAAACCCTACCATCCTTTGGCCAAGGTGGGTAGCTTAGGAGAACTACATTGTGTTTGATCCTTGGGGTTAGTTATATCATCCCTTGGTATGTAGGCAGCCCTAAAGTTACTTGGGTGCAACACTTTATTTAAAAAAAATCTTGAATATAGGAGGGCCCCTTTAGTATTTTTGTTCAAGTTTTTGCCTAGGGTCCCCTAATGCTCAGGACCGGTCCTGCAAGTATTCAATTGATTTGTACAATGCCAATAAAAATACATGAAACTAGTCTATGATTTTACCGAATTGCACAGGATAGCAAAATGTGTCACTTATATTAAGCTTCAACAAAAATGGTCCATTGAGGGTAATTTTAATTTCTAGACGTAGAAATTAAATGACGTACAATTATTTGATAATATCTGTTAGAGAAATATCATGAGCTCTGTAGAGTTGGGAAAAATTCGAAGAAGAGAATCTGAGAAGGCTTCTGGAGATTTGGCGGTCGACCGCACATGGTGCTGTGGTCGACCGCACCAGAGCCAGAAACATAGTTTGGCTCTGGACTTTTGGCGGTCGACTGCATCACCATGTGCGGTCGACCGCGATCGAGCCCAGGACTTTCCCTGGTCTCTGGACAATTTACGGTCGACCAGCATTGTCATTGCGGTCGACTGCCTATCGGGTTTTGGGTCTGGGTTAGTATTCAGACCCGGTTTTCTTGTGAGTTGTATATAAACCCCAAACTCGATTTTAGGGTTAAGAAAGAGAGATTTTGAGCTGTAGAAAGGGGATTTCTAGGGATTCTATTGTTGGAGTCTATTGGAGAGTTCAAGTGGTCTTGTTTGAGGGTTTGGGGTAAGATTTGTAACCCTAATTTGTATTCTCCTTGATTTCTATTAGTGAAGCTCCCCTCTCCTTACCACGTGGACGTAGGCATAGTGCCGAACCACGTATATCTTGTGTTCTTGCTGTGATTGGTTTGCTTGTGTTCGTTTGTGGTCTACTATTGTTCTTGTGTGTGCTTTTGATTTGTCGAATCAACTTCCGCGGCGCACAACAAGTGGAATCAGAGCTCCGGGTTGGATTTGGGAGTTTATTCGAAGGATTCATTGTTGGGTTCTTGTCGGGAGAGTAGATCTACAATATGGTTGAAACAAGCAAGGCTAGTTCAAGTGCTGCAAGTACATCGGGATCGACTTTGACAAAGACGATCCAAAGTTTGAGCATCAATAATACTAAAATTGATGCTCCAAAGTTCGACGGTAAGATAAATTTCGGCTTATGGAGGTGTCAAGTAATGGACGCCTTAGATGCATAAAATTTGGAGGAGACTCTTGAGCTACAAAAGAAACCCAAAGATGTTGAAGACAAGGTTTGGAAGAAAATAAACAGTAGAGCTTGTGGGGTGATTCGGTCATGCTTAACGCCGGATCTCATTTATGATGTGATGAACGAGACGTCGGCAAAGAGATTGTGGGAAACACTCAATGAAAAATATTTAACAAAGAGCATTAAGAATAGGCTTCATTTGAAGAAAATGTTCTACCAATTCAAGATGAAGAGAGGAGTTTCCATTCGAGAGCATGTTAACAACTTCACAAAGCTAATTTCGGATATGACCAATGTTGATATCATGGTGGAGGATGAAGACAAGGCGATATTACTATTGTGTTCGTTGTCGGAGTACTTTTGTTCTCACTATGATAAATGGGCGAACTACAGTTAGCTACAAGGAGGTGACCTCGACATTGGTAAATTATGAGCTGAGGAGGAATGATGGTGAGCCCTCCGAGAAGGTATCGGGTGATGCATTAGCAGTTCGTGGCCGTAGTCCAAACCGTCAAAGGTTCAACCGTTCAAAATTAAAGAATAGGGGTGGCCATAAGAGTGTTGGTAGAAATCAATGTGCCTTTTGCAAAGAAGATGGACATTGGAAGAATGAGTGCCCAAAGTTGAAGGATAGAGCCGAAAATCAAAGGGGAAAAGCTGTACAAGCTTCAGAGGTGAATGTTGCTAAGGTTGTTGGTGACATTTCAGATTCGGATTCTTCCGGTTATTCTTGTCCTGTACTGCCGTCAGTTTATTATGCCGACTCTACGGAGTGGATGCTTGATTCGGGAGCTACATTTCACATTTGCCCTAAGATGGATTGGTTTACCAACTTTGAGGAGTTGAAGAGAGGAGACGTGATGCTCATGAGGAACAGTCACGTTTGTCCTATTAGGGCTTGTTTGGTTATTTCCTAAAAAACCAAAAAATAGAAATGAAAACCAAGAAATCTCAAAAAGTACAATTTCACACATTTCCATCCCTAAAACTCACCCATAACATCTAATAAAATATTATTTTTATCCAACAACTCATCCACCACATCTAATAAAATATTATTTTCATCTAACAACTCATCCATCATATCCACCACATCTAATAAAATATTATTTTTATCCATAACATCACTCAACTCATCTCATCTCATATTTAAAAATTACTCACATCATCCAATAAGATTGTGACAACTCATATCATCTCGTTAACATTTCATTTCTTTGTTTTCCTCCCAAAAAGCTAGGAAAATAATTTCCTTAAGTGTGGGTCACATCATCCAATAATATGATGATAACTCATCTCATCTCATCTATTTTCTTATTTTTAAGAAATAACCAAACAAAAGAAAATAACCTATTACAAGAAATAGGTTTCTTATAATTTATTTCCTTATTTTTTTCGCTAACCAAACAACATCAAAATAAGTTTTCTTAAAAAATCACTCACATCATCCTATAATAAGGTGACAACTCATCTCATCTCATCTTCATTTCTTTGATTTACTTCTTTTTTTAGTCAACCAAACAATCCCAAAACCTATTTTTCTTAGAAATAGGTTTCTTTTTCTTTGATTTCCCTCTTTTTTTAGGCAAACAAACAGCCCCTTAGTGGGATTGGCTCAGTCAGAATCAGAATGCATGACGGGGTGACTAAGGAATTGAAAGAAGTGAGGTTTGTGCCGTAGTTGACGAAGAACCTCATTTCTCTTGGAACTTTGGAGGCATCCGGCTATAGAGTGATATTAGAGGATGCTAGTTTGAAGGTCATAAAGGGGTCCATGGTGGTGATACGAGGTGTCAGAGAAAACAACCTATACTAATTGAAGGGCAAGACAGTTACAGGGGGTCTGGCTGCTTCTATCACCACAGAGGAGGACACTACCATACTATGGCACATGAGGCTTGGACACACATGTGAAAAGTCCCTACAGTCATTGGCAAAACAGGGGCTATTGAAAGGTACAAAGACCTGCAAGATGGAGCTGTGTGAGCATTGCATTCTTGGGAAAAAGACTAAAGTGAAGTTTGGCACCGTAATTCACAACACCCAAGGTATATTAGACTACATTCACACAGATGTTTGGGGTCCTTCCAAGCACACATCACTTGGTGGGGCAAATTATTTTGTCACTTTCATTGATGATTATTCCAGGAGGAATTGGGTATATACCATGAAGCATAAACATGAGGTCCTGGATATATTTGTGGAGTGGAAAAAGAAAGTGGAGCTGCAGACAGGTAGAAAGATGAAGACTCTTCGTTCAGACAATGGTGGAGAGTATAAGAGTGATCTATTTCTGCAGTTTTACCAGGATCATGGTATTAGAAGACACTTCACAGTTAGAGAGACACCACAACAAAACGGGGTGGCCGAGAGATTGAACCGTACCTTGCTGGTGAAGGTGCGATGTATGATGACGCAGAGTGGATTATCTAGATCTTTTTGGGCTGAGGCGTTGGTTTATGCGAGCTATCTCGTTAACAGGTTGTCGTGCATTGCGATAGAGGGGAAGACTCCTTTGGAGCGTTGGTCTGGTTCTGTGGCTAGTAATTATGAGACTCTTCGGATATTTGGGTGTCCAGCTTATTTCCATGTTAGTGATGAGAAGTTGAATCCGAGAGCGAGGAAGGCTATCTTTGTGGGATTTAGAGAAGGTGTAAAAGGCTTCAAATTATGGGATCCATAAGACAAGAAGATAATCATTAGCAGAGATGTCACATTCGATGAGGCGTACATGATGAAGCCTCGAGTTCCTCAGTAGGTGGAGGAAGATCAGACATGAGGGATATCGCAGCAGGTGGAGGTTGATGTGACTCCACCCACTCCAGACAGCACTGTGTCCATTGAGGCTCCTACAGGTGTGACACTAGGAGGAGATGAGATGACAATCAGGCATGTAGAGGATATAGTGGATGGTGAGGCTCAGGAGCAGGGTCATGCTCAGGGGTCCATTATAGCAGATAGACCGAGGAGAGAGATTCTTCGGCCAGCTAGATATGATGAGGTCATGGTGGCATATGCTTTATCTGTGAAGGTCGTTGACGATTTTATTCATGCCACATTCAGGGAGGCAGAGTCCAGCCTTGATTCCATTAGGTGGAGGAATGCTATGGAGGAGGAGATGAAATCTCTTCAGAAGAACGACACTTGGGAACTTGCAAAGGTACCTAAAGGTAAGAAAGCTATTGGTTACAAGTGGGTGTATGCTAAGGAGGGATCTTCCATTGGGGACATTCGGTTCAAGGCCAGATTGGTCGCCAAGGGATATGCACATCTTGAGGGTATTGATTACAACGAGGTATTTTTACCCGTTGTGAAGCATTTGTCTAATCGGATTCTATTGGCATTGGTAGCGCAGCTGGACTTAGATTTGGTCCAAATGGACATGAAGACGGCCTTTCTACATGAAGACTTCTACATGACACAACCTATGAGGTTTAAAGCTGAAGAAAGAGAAGATTTAGTGTGCAAATTGAAGAAATCTCTTTATGGACTGAAGCAATCACCGCGACAGTGGTACAAGAGATTCAATAGCTTTATGATTGGCCAAGGGTACACAACCTTATGACCCGTGTGTTTATATGCGCAAGCTACAGGATGGTGAGCATATTTATTTGTTATTTTATGTTAATGATATGCTCATAGCTTCCAGACTATGCCGGGTTGATATTTGTGAAGAATGATGAGACAGGGCAGGATTGTATTGGCTATGTGGATTCAGACTATGTCGGAGATCTTGACAAGCGCCGGTCCACTACAGGTTATATTTTTACATTGGTTGGTGCACCGGTATGTTGGAGATGCACTTTTCAGTCTACAGTGGCGCTCTCTACTACGGAGGCAGAATATATGGCAGTGACTGAAGCAGTGAAGGAGGCTTTGTGGCTACTTGGCTTGTTCAATGATTTGGGGATTGCACAGGAGACCATTCAGGTATATTGTGACAGTATGTCAGCTATCTATTTAGTGAAGAACCAAGTCTACCATGCTCGCACGAAGCACATTGATGTCAGGTTTCACTTTGTACGTGATGTATTGGATGATGGCGATGTCACGTTGGAGAAGGTCCACAGTAAGGACAACCATGCTAATATGTTGACCAAAGTTGTACCAGGTGTGAAGTTTGGTCACTGTTTAAATTTATTGAACATTCTTCATTGTTGAGGCCGTTGGCGGCCATTTGGGTGAACTACGTTCGCATTGATTCCTTTGGCAAGAGGATACATAGGCAGTCTTGCAGATATAGCCGGTTGAAGTTAATTGGGGGTGTTTTGATGTCGGCTCAGTTTTGGCAAAAACATTCGTCGAGGTGGAGATTTATAGAGTTAGGAAAAATTCGAAGAAGAGAATCTGAGAAGGCTTCTGGAGATTTGGCGGTCGACCGCACATGGTGCTGCGGTCAACCGCACATGGTGCTGCGGTCGACCGCACCAGAGCCAGAAACATAGTTTGGCTCTGGACTTTTGGCGGTCGACTGCATCACCATGTGCGGTCGACCACGATCGAGCCTAGGACTTTCCCTGGTCTCTGGACAATTTGCGGTCGACCAGCATTGTCACTGCGGTCGACCGCCTATCGGGTTTTGGGTCTGGGTTAGTATTCAGACCTGGTTTTCTTGTGAGTTGTATATAAACCCCAAACTCGATCTTAGGGTTAAGCAAGAGAGATTTTGAGCTGTAGAAAGGGGATTTCTAGGGTTTCTATTGTTGGAGTCTATTAGAGAGTTCAAGTGGTCTTGTTTGAGGGTTTGGGGTAAGATTTGTAACCCTAATTTGTATTCCCCTTGATTTTTATTAGTGAAACTCCCCTCTCCTTGCCACATGGACGTAGGCACAGTGCCGAACCACGTATATCTTGTGTTCTTACTGTGATTGGTTTGCTTGTGTTCGTTTGTGGTCTACTATTATTCTTGTGTGTGCTTTTGATTTGTCGAATCGACTTCCGCGGCGCACAACAAGTGGTATCAGAGCTCCGGGTTGGATTTGGGAGTTTATTCGAAGGATTCACTGTTGGGTTCTTGTTGGGAGGTGTCAATTAATGGACGCCTTAGATGCATAAAATTTGGAGGAGACTCTTGAGCTACAAGAGAAACCCGAAGATGTTGAAGACAAGGTTTGGAAGAAAATGAACAGTAGAGCTTGTGGGATGATTCGGTCATGCTTAACGCCGGATCTCATTTATGATGTGATGAACGAGACGTCGACAAAGAGATTATGAGAAACGCTCAATGAAAAATATTTGACAAAGAGCATTGAGAATAGGCTTCATTTGAAGAAAATGTTCTACCAATTCAAGATGAAGAGAGGAGTTTCCATTCGAGAGCATGTTAACAACTTCACAATGCTAATTTCGGATATGGCCAATATTAATATCATGATGGAGGATGAAGACAAGGCGATGTTACTATTGTGTTCGTTGCCGGATGATGAGTTTAGTACTTTTGTTCTCACTATAATAAATGGGCGAACTACAGTTAGCTACAATGAGGTGACCTCAGCATTGGTAAATTATGAGCTGAGGAGGAATGATGGTGAGCCCTCCGAGAAGGCATCAGGTGATGCATTAGCAGTTCGTGGCCGTAGTCCAAACCGTCAAATGTTCAACCACTCAAAATCAAAGAATAGGGGTGGCCATAAGAGTGTTGGTAGAAATCAATGTGCCTTTTGCAAAGAAGAGGGTGTTTGGTGGAAATTTGCAGTAAAAAGACAATGAAAGAAAATTTGACTTGTATTCTCTCAAAATCAATTACAATTTGGATTCCGATTACAAAAGAGAGGAGAATGAATTTGATTCTCCCCTTTGTTTAATTCTGGGTTCTTCACGGTGGCGATGGAGTGCCTCCCTCGATTGATCGCGTCGAGTTTGCTCTCCGTTGACGATCCGAACGTCTTGATTCACTGGAACGTGGTCTTCTCCTCACGATTTGACGCTGTGGAGAACTTGCGTGGCAAGTCTTAAAACTCTGACCGAGTTTAGAAGAACTTGCAGGGCAAGTTTGAAACTCTGACCGAGTTTAGAAGAACTTGCAAAGCAAGTTTTAAAACTCTGGACGAGTTGATAACTCAGATCGAGTTTGAAACTCTATGAAAGAGTTGATTTAAACCGAAAATTCGGTTAATAGCCAAGAATGAAGAAGCTCTGGTTGTTGATTTCCAAAGCTCCAGTCGAAGAACGAATGCTCTTCTTTGCTGCCAATCCTCAGGTTCAAAAAGCCAGCCCCTTGACCGAATTTCCCTTTGATGATGAGAAAAATCCGATCCGTTGATGAGATTCCCCCTCCTCTTTAACTCAATTGAGTTTCTGATATTTATAGGGGGGTTACGG
>BQKN01001033.1:27750-55672 GCA_022839385.1 Asparagus kiusianus
TTTCGCCAAATTCCTTACGGTTTGAGAGATATCTGCATTTTAGTTTGAAGAGACCGTTGATTTGTAGTCTCTTTTATTAGAGCGTCGCAAAGATCGTCACCTTGTAACTTTCGTCTTGGCTCCTTGAAAATATGAAGGTCGTCAGATTGTAACCTTCTACGTGAAAGTCCTCAAATTGTAGTCTTCTGGAAGTCGTCAGATTGTAACTTCCATCATCGGTGTTTGATGGGGGATAAGCTATCTATTGTGATTTTTAGACAGCCTACAGAGGGACATTGGAAGAATGAGTGCCCGAAGTTGAAGGATAGAGCCGTAAAGCAAAGGGGGAAAGTTGTACAAGCTTCAGAGGTGAATGTTGCTAAGATTGTTGGCGACATTTCAGATTCGGATTTCTTCCGGTTATTCTTGTCCTGCAATGTCGTCAGTTTGTTATATCAACTCTACGGAGTGGATGCTTGATTCGGGAGCTACATTTCATATTTGCCCTAAGAGGGATTAGTTTACCAACTTTGAGGAGTTGAAGAGAGGAGACGTGGTGCTCATGGGGAACGATCATGTTTGTCCTATTAGTGGAATTTGCTCAGTCAGAATCAGAATGCATGACGGGGTGACTAGGGAATTGAAAGAAGTGAGGTTCGTGCCGCAGTTGACGAAGAACCTCATTTCTCTTGAAACTTTGGAGGCATCCGGCTATAGAGTGATATTAGAGGATGCTAGTTTGAAGGTCATGAAGAGGTTCATGGTGGTGATGCGAGGTGTTAGAGAAAACAACCTATACTACTTAAAGGGCAAGACAGTTACAGGGGGTCTGGCAGCTTCTATCACCACAAAGGAGGACACTACCACACTATGGCACATGAGGCTTGAACACACGGATGAAAAGTCCCTACAGTCATTAGCAAAACAAGGGCTGTTGAAAGGTGCAAAGACCTGTAAGATGGAGCTATGTGAGCATTGTATTCTTGGGAAGAAGACTAAAGTGAAGTTTGGCACCGTAATTTACAACACCTAAGGTATATTAGACTACATTCACACAGATGTTTGGGGTCCTTCCAAGCACACATCGCTTGGTGGGGCAAATTATTTTGTCACTTTCATTGATGATTATTCCAGGAGGAATTAGGTATATACCATGAAGCATAAACATGAGGTTCTGGATATAATTATGGAGTGGAAAAAGAAAATGGAGCTGCAGACAGGTAGAAAGGTGAAGACTCTTCGTTCAGACATTGATGGAGAGTATAAGAGTGATCCATTTCTGCAGTTTTACCGGGATCATGACATTAGAAGACACTTCACAGTTAGAGAGACACCGCAACAGAACGGGGTGGCCGAGAGATTGAACCGTACCTTACTGGAGAAGGTGCGATGTATGATGACGCAGAGTAGATTAACTAGATCTTTTTGGGCCGAGGCGTTGGTTTATGCGAGCCATCTCGTTAACAGGTTGTCGTGCATTGCGATAGAGGGGAAGACTCCTTTGGAGCGTTGGTCTGGTTCTGTGGCTAGTGATTATGAGACTCTTCGGATATTTGGGTGTCCAGTTTATTTCCATGTTAGTGATGGGAAGTTGAATCCGAGAGCGAGGAAGGCTATCTTTGTGGGATTTAGAGAAGGTGTAAAAGGCTTCAAATTATGGGATCCACAAGACAAGAAGATGATCATTAGCAGAGATGTCACATTCGATGAGGCGTACATGATGAAGCCTCGAGTTCCTCAGTAGGTGGAGGAAGATCAGACAGGAGGGATATCACAGCAGGTAGAGGTTGATGTGACTCCACCCACTCCAGACAGCACTATATCCATTGAGGCTCCTACAGGTGTGACACTGGGAGGAGATGAGATGACAGTCGGGCACGTAGAGGATATAGTGGATGGTGAGGCTCAGGAGCAGGGTCATGCTCAGGGGTCCATTGTAACAGATAGACTGAGGAGAGAGATTCATCAGCCAGCTAGATATGATGAGGTCATGGTGGCATATGCTTTATCTGTGAAGGTCGTTGATGATTTTATTCCTGCCACATTCAGGGAGGCAGAGTCCAGCCCTGATTCCATTAGGTGGAGGAATGTTATGGAGGAGGAGATGAAATCTCTTCAGAAGAACGACACTTGGGAACTTGCAAAGCTACCTAAAGGTAAGAAAGCTATTGGTTGCAAGTGGGTGTATGCTAAGAAGGAGGGATCTTCTATTGGGGACATTCGGTTCAAGACCAGATTGGTCGCCAAGGGATATGCACAGCTTGAGCGCATTGATTACAACGAGGTATTTTTACCCGTTGTGAAGCATTCGTCTATTCGGATTCTATTGCCATTGGTGGCGCAGCTGGACTTAGATTTGGTCCAAATGGACGTGAAGACGGCCTTTTTACATGGAGACTTAGATGAGGAGATATACATGACACAACCTATGGGGTTTAAAGCTGCAGGAAGAGAAGATTTGGTGTGCAAATTAAAGAAATTTCTTTATGGACTGAAGCAATCACCGCGATAGTGGTACAAGAGATTCGATAGCTTTATGATTGGCCAAGGATACACAAGGAGCCCTTATGACCCGTGTGTTTATATGCGCAAGCTACAGGATGGTGAGCATATTTATTTGTTATTGTATGTTGATGATATGCTCATAGCTTCCAGAAACACTTCAACTATTGGGAAATTGAAAAAGGAGTTATCATCTGAATTTGAGATGAAGGATCTGGGAGAGGCTAAGAAGATACTGGGTATGGAGATTGAACGAGACAGGGTGAAGGGGAGATTAAAGCTTACACAGAGGAGTTACTTGCAGAAGATGCTGAAGAAGTTCAGTTTTGAGGGTAATACCAAGGTGGTGAGTACTCCATTAGCTCCCCACTTTAAGCTTTCAGCTTTGATTTCACCAGTTTCAGTAGAGGATCGGGACTACATGTCCAAAGTTTCATATGACAGTGTAGTGGGTAGCTTGATGTATGCTATGGTGTGTACGAGGTCAGATTTGTCACAGGCCGTGAGCATGCTATCTAGGTACATACACAACCCCGGCAAGAGGCATTGGGAGGCTGTGAAGTGGATTCTACGGTATATTAAGGGTATCGTGGATGTTGGGTTGATATTTGTGAAGAATTATGAGACATGATAGGATTGTATTGGCTATGTAGATTCAGACTATGCCGGAGATCTTAACAAGCGCCGGTCCACTACAGGTTATGTTTTTACATTGGCTGGTGCACCGGTATGTTGGAGATGCACTCTTCAGTCTACAGTAACGCTCTCTACTATGGAGGCAGAATATATGGCATTGACTGAAGTAGTGAAGGAGGTTTGTGGCTACTTGGCTTGTTGGATGATTTGGGGATTGCACAGGAGACCATTCAGGTATATTGTGATAGTATGTTAGCTATCTATTTGGCGAAGAACCAAGTCTACCATGCTCGCACGAAGCACATTGATGTCAGGTTTCACTTTGTACGTGATGTATTGGATGATGGTGATGTCTCGTTGGAGAAGGTCCACACTAAGGACAACTCTGCTGATATGTTGACCAAAGTTGTACCAGGTGTGAAGTTTGGTCACTGTTTAAATTTATTGAACATTCTTCATTGTTGAGGCCGTTGGCGGCCATTTGGGTGAACTACGTTCGGCTTGATTCCTTGGACAAGAGGATACATAGGCAGTCTTGCAGATGTAGCCGGTTGAAGTTGATTGGGGGTGTTTTGGTGTCGGCTCAGTTTTGGCAAAAACGTTCGCCGAGGTGGAGATTTGTAGAGTTGGGAAAAATTCGAAGAAGAGAATCTGAGAAGGCTTCTGGAGATTTGGTGGTCGACCGCACATGGTGCTGCGGTTGACCGCACCAGAGCCAAAAACATAGTTCGGCTCTGGACTTTTGGCGGTCGACCGCATCACCATGTGCGGTCGACCGCGATCGAGCCCAGGACATTCCCTGGTCTCTGGACAATTTGGGGTCGACCGGCATTGTCACTACGGTCGACCGCCTATCGGGTTTTGGGTCTGGGTTAGTTTTCAGACCCGGTTTTCTTGTGAGTTGTATATAAACCCCAAACTCGATTTTAGGGTTAAACAAGAGAGATTTTGAGCTGTAGAAAGGGGATTTCTAGAGCTTCTATTGTTGGAGTCTTCTGGAGAGTTTAAGTGGTCTTGTTTGAGGGTTTGGGGTAAGATTTGTAACCCTAATTTGTATTCCCCTTAATTTCTATTAGTGAAACTCCCCTCCTTGCCCCGTGGACATAGGCACAGTGTCGAACCACGTATATCTTATGTTCTTACTGTGATTGGTTTGCTTATGTTCGTTTGTGGTCTACTATTGTTCTTGTGTGTGCTTTTGATTTGTCGAATCGACTTCCGCGGCGCACAACAAGCTCTAGCCACCCTAGTGTGTAGCTGCCTCAGCCACCTATAGTCGCCATAGTGTGTAGCCGCCTCAGCCGCCTCCTGGTGTGGGCTACCGTTTGTGTATAGTGTGGGCTATTATTTGTGTATATATACTTTGTAAATCTGATCATAATATATCGAGTTCTCTTCAATACCAAATCTAACATGGTATCAGAGCGAAGACGCATAACAAAATGATATAATTGTTGACGATCACGTTGTTTTTGAAATGCTATGGCAAAGTCTGAAAGCGTCTTAGGAATAAGTTCCTCCATCATCTGCAATTCCTCCCAATAGCCTGATAATAAGGAATAGAAATCTTGAATAGACCAATCACCTTGACGTGCATTCTGAATAGCTTGGTGAAGTTGATACTCACGAGCAGCACCAGTCTAAACAAACATGCAACTGAGAGCTAGCCACTGCTCACGAGATGAAGATGCTCGTCCAAGGGATAGCCGAATAGGAATAGCTACAGAACACATAATATATGCCATGATCTGTTTGCAGTGTAATTTTTAATATTTTTAAGTTGCACATCAAGGGGTGGAAAGTTGTACAGTCCTTTCTTGGCCATTAAGTTTTTTTTGAAGTTCTTTTTTGAAGTTTAATAGAAGAGGACTGAAGATGGGCATGAGATAAAATAAAGATGGAACCCCTAGAACAGAACCAAAGAGGGGGGGGGGGAATAAAAGTGACAGAGCCTCTATGAGAGAGATCGCATTATCTTCCCTCTTCCGTTCTTGTAACCCTAGTCCCCCAAATTCACAAGAACTCGATTGAGATTCTCAATGGTAGGAAGAGGAAAGGCAATTGGATCTGCAAAGGTGATGACCTTAGCCACGAGCGGTGGCAAAAATTTGACCAGCGGCGACGATGACGACGAAGCTGGAGGAGACGACGGAGTTAATGAACTTTATCAGTTGGAGTCTCTACATCTTTCCACTCCATCCAACATTGGTCATGGGCTCTCTATTTCTAATTTGTGGCACCATCGCTTGGATCATATCTCTGGTTCTTGCTTAAAACTTTTATCTGAATCTGGTGTATTAGGAAATTTAAAATTCTCTATTTTATCAAACTGTATTGGGTGTCGATTAGCGAAACAAATTGCTCTATCATTTTCATCCAGTAACAAATTGCTTTAGCCTCATTTGATTTGATTCATTCTGATATCTGGGGACCCACCCCACTATCATCATTGTCCGGTTATCGATATTATGCTAGTTTTATTGATGACTATTCTCGCTACACTTGGGTATATCCCATGCGTGCTTGTTCTGATATTTTAAATATTTATAAAGACTTTACAAATATGATTCACACCCAATTTCATAAATGTATAAAGATATTTCTCTCCGATGGTGCCTATGAATATATTTCTTCAACAATGCAATCTATTTTAAAATCACATGTCACTCTCTCTCAGCAGTCTTGTCCACACACTCATGAACAAAATAGTGTTGCTGAGAGAAAACATCATCACATTCTCAACACCACTAGAGCTTTTCTGATATCAGCATCTGTACCTCGATATCTCTGGACAGAAGCACTTTTGACTGTTGTTTATCTTATCAATATTACTTCATCTTCCATCTTAGCTGACATCTCTCCATATTTTTAACTTTTCAAGTCTCAGTTTTGCTACTCTCTTCTTCGCACTTTTGGATGTGTCTGTTTTGTTCTGCTTCCAACTCATGAACAAGATAAACTATCTCTACGCACTGCACAATGTATCTTTCTTGGCTATAGCACCGTTCACAAGAGGTATCGTCGTTATGAACCTATCACTCGAAGACTTTGTATTGCACGTCATGTGACATTCTTTGAGAATTTCCTATTATACTACTTCAGATTCAGATCTCTCCTTTCTTCAACCCCTTCATTACCTTCAACTACTATACCTGTATCAATGGCACTTGTATCTTCGTCTACTCAACCAACTCCCTCCTTTACTCCAATGGCATCAAACGATAGTGCTCTTGATTCATGCACACCTCCTAGACATCCGCCTACTACATCTCCTTTGTAGCAAGATACTCTACTGATGTCCCCTCTATATTTGTGCCAGCTTCTCCCGATGTGACCCCCCCCCCCCCCGCCCCCGCTGAAATCCTCCACTAGATCGTCACCCCCTGCTCTTTATGTTCAATGTGTCACTGGCACACATTCTCCTGAGTTTGTCTATTTTCTTGCTGCTATTCACTCTATACATGAATCTAACTCATATTCTGAGGTAGTTAAGTATCCAGAATGGCAACAAACAATGATGGAAGAGTTGGAGGCTTTTCGTCGGACTAATACATGGGACCTTGTTCCTCTACCTTCTGGTATTAAACCAATAAGCTGCAAATGGATTTGTAAGGTCAAGACTAAATCTAACGGTTAACGGTACAAAGCTCGTCTTGTAGCTTAGAGATTTTCACAAGAGTATGGTATTTGCTATGAAGAGACTTTTGCTCCTGTTGTAAAAAATGACATCCATTCGTACTCTCATTGTTGCTGCAGCTGCAAAACATTGGCCTTTGTATCAAATGGATGTTAAAAATACTTTTCTTAGTGGAGATCTGTTTGAGACGGTGTACATGCAGCCACCTCCTGGCTTTCCTGCTCCTCCAGGCATGTCTGTCGCCTTCGTCGTGCTATATATGGTCCCAAACAAGCTCCTCGGGCTTGGTTTGAACTTTTCCGTCGATCTCTTCTTTCTATTGGTTTCAGTGAAAGCCTAACTGATTATGCTCTCTTTTATCGGTCCTCAGCCTTCGGTACAGTTATTCTATTACTTTATGCTGATGACATGATAATCACTGGGAGTGATTCCTCTGTCATTACTTCCTTAAAGCAACATCTTCAGAGTCAATTTGAGATGAAGGATCTTGGCTTTCTTCGTTACTTCTTGGGTATTGAGGTTACTTCCTCCTCTCGTGGCTATCTTTTCTCTTAGCAGAAGTACATTGCAGACATTCAGCGTGTTACTCTTAGTGATCCTTCCATTGCTACCACTCCTCTCTCCACACGATGGAAATGAACTTGAAGCTTCGACATGATGATAGTGATCCCTTACAGCAGCCTACTCGATATCGGGAACTTGTCGGAGCATTAGTTTATCTTTCAGCAACACGTCCGGATATCGCCTATGCAGTACACAACTTGAGCCAGTTTGTCAGTAGTCCGACTTCCATTCACTATGCCACTCTCATTCGGGTTTTTTGATATCTCTGTGGCACTATAACCCAATCATTATTTTCCCCCTCAGACTCTTCTTTGTCTCTTCATGCATATTCTGATGCTGGATGGGCTGATGATGCAGACACTCGACGTTCAACTACTGGCTTTTGTATTTTTCTAGGCTAATCTCTTGGCGTAGTAAGCGTCAGCTGTTGTTTCTCGTTCTAGTACAGAGTCCGAGTACAAGGCGTTGGCAGACATCACAGTTGAGCTGAAATGGCTCCGCACTCTTCTGCGAGATCTTGATGTATTTGTTACTTCCCTTATCACTTTATACTATGATAATCAGAGTGTCATCTCCATTTCTACAAATCCGGTATTTCATGAACATATCTAACATATTGAGGTGGATTGTCATGTGGTTCGACAATATTGAGGTGGATTGTCATGTGGTTCGACAATAGCATGTTGCTGGAAACATTACACTCTCATATGTTCCCTCTAAGAACAAGTAGTAGATTTGTTTACCAAGGCTCAAACTATTTACATGTTTCGTTATTTCTTGTCCAAACTCTCGGTGTTTGATCCATCGTGAGTTTGAAGGGGATGTTAAATAATACCTTGAGCTCTAGTCGCCCTAGTGTGTAGCCGCCTCAACTACCTATAGTCGTCCTAGTGTGTAGTCGCCTCAGCCGTCAGCCGCCTCCTGGTGTGGGCTACAGTTGGCTATCGTTTGTATATAGTGTGAGCTATTATTTATGTATATATTGTTCGTAAATTTGATCATAATATATCGAGTTCTCTTCAATACCAAAATCTAACAATATCAATCCATCAATATTTTCCTTAAAAGACTAGATTCTAGCAAGGATTACTAACCAAGTTCAAATTCTTTTAATTTCAAACGGAACCACTAGTTGATCTCAGACCTGAAAACTAACAAAAAGAAGGGAAAAAAAAATACCATCATTTCCTTCGAGTTCACACAGTAACACCAAAAATAGAAAGAAACTAAGCTCAACAAAACCTTACTGTATCAAGTAAAATCAGTAAATCTTAACTGAAAATTCAAGTAGCTTACGTCTCTCCCCCCATTTTGGCTCTCCGAATAAAATAACCGCCGAGCTCCGCAGAAAATTGAAATAACTAATAAAAAAGACCACAGTGGTAAAACTACGTATAGAAAGTAAACAAGCCTACAGCTTCGGTGCTCCATAAAGATTTGTTGGAGCACCGATGGCATATCTGTAAATAATTTCCTTAAAATAGCTCTCATATTTTTAGGTGGATAGATTTGGCGGTTAGGAGGTGTTCCACACCTAAAATTGTAATTAACTATAGGTAAAAAGGTTATTTTAGGAAATACAATTTAGAAGAAAACCAGAATTTATGATTAGTTAGAATTCTCTAATTCATGTTATAATTTTTTACCACCTTATCAAGTCACGCTCCGCTTTCCTGTAGAAAAAAAAAGTATTTTGGAGAAGATGACGCTCACGCCGCTCCGCACTCGATCGTCGTCTCCAAAAAATCTCGTGAAGGCCATGAAAGGTAAGTCTTTTTCACTTATAAAAAATGTTAATTATATAATATGATCTATTGTCTTTAGTGTTGGGACAAACGAATATTAGGCGTCTGACATATAGTTGCAGCAACTTATGCTTAAATTTTTTAATTATTTAGTTTCGTTGTAGTAGCTTTCAGGATATAAAGCAATTGGATAAGAATTTGGAAAGACTAAAATACCCCTTTCTTATCTTAACTGATTTTTTATTTTTATCAATTTAAAAATTTGAGAAAAAAGCTATTTTCGGAGCACCAAAGCAAACCTCAGTAAACAATTGACGAAATTGCTACTGTAGGTGCAGCTAATACGCGTGTGCCACTGTTTGGACTTCAGAAGCTAGCGTCGGCGAGTCTCAGGTACCTTTGACAAATTTGCCACTGCTGGGGTCTAATATTTACGAAAATATCCTCGTGCCCTTTAAGCAATGAATTCCTGCACCCATTTTAACGTTACCGAGCAGTTAACCTCTTACTGACAAGTAGGACCAACAAAGGGAAAGTACTGTATTTTAATGCGCTTTCTTGTAAGGGCCTGTTCGTTTGCCTTAAAAAAAATGGGAAATCAAAGAAATAGAAAACTATTTCTAAAAATGAGCGGTTTTGATTTGTTCGGTTGGCTAAAAAAAAAAGGAAATCAAAGAAATGAAGATGAGATGAGATGAGTTGTCACATTATTATTGGATGATGTGAGTGATTTTTTAAGAAAACTAGTTTTGATGTTGTTCGGTTGGCAAAAAAAATAAGGAAATGAATTATAAGAAAACAATTTCCTGTAGTTTTCTTGTTTTCTTTTGTTCGGTTCATTCTTAAAAATAAGAAAAGAAATGAGATGAGATGAGTTGTCATTGTATTATTGGGTGATGTGAGGAAAGATTAAGAAATGTGTTTTCACAACTTTTTGGGAGGAAATGGAAGAAATGAAATGTTAATGAGATGAGGTGAATTGTTATATTATTTTATTCGATGATGTGAGTGATTTGAAATGATGAAAAGAGATGAGTTGAGTGATGTTTGGATGAAAATAATATTTTATTAGATGTGATGGATGAGTGGTTAGATGAAAATAATATTTTATTAGATGTAGTGGATGAGTGGTTAGATGAAAATAATATTTTATTAGATGATGTGGATGAGTTGTTGGATGAAAATAATATTTTATTGGATGTTATGGGTGAGTTTTAGGGATGGAAATGGAAGAAATGGGTTATTTTGAGATTTCCACCTTTTCCATTTCCATTTCTTGGTTTTTAGAAAACAAACGAACAGGCCCTAAGAAGAGAATGTCAGAGATAACGACTGACTGAGGCCCACGAGGACTAAGAGCATCTCCAACAGCTTCCCCAAAAATTTCTCCAAAATGGGGAATCAAATGTCATATTCCCCAAATTATTTTTTCTCCAACTCCAACAACTTCCCCATTTTGAAGAATCATGCATTTATTACAATAATAAAAATATTCTACATCTTTGACTAATAAATAATAAATTATTTATTATTTTGAAGAATCCCCATTTTGACCAAATTATTTATTATTATAATGAGGAGATGGAGTTGTTTTTTGTGGGTTGAGTCTAGAAGAACGTGAAAAAGTGCTTCCCCAAATATTTAGAGAATGCTACAGATTTGGGGAAGGCTCTCTATTTTTTCTCTCATATCCCCATTTTGGGGAATGAGATGGAGAATCTGTTGGACCAAAAAAAAGCTCAAAATTCTCCAAATTTGAGAATACCAAGAAGATGGGGAAGCTGTTGGAGATGCTCTAAGGCGGCGTAAATTAGCGTTCCGTTTGGATATTATGATGTTTTACTTATTTTCATAGTGTTTTTGTCAAAAACAAAACATCATACGTTTAGAAATCATAGTGTTTTTAAGCTAAATCATCCTCAAACAAAAAACACAACACTTATTTCAAAATAACGAAAAGGTGTTTTAAGTTTGGTAATTTGGTTTTGAGTTTGAGAATGTGTTAATATAATATCTAGCATAATATATTAAATGTAATTAATATAGAGTTATTATCAATATGCTTATTATACTATACTATACTATACTATACTATATTTATAGTTAATCTAATATATTAGTAATATTTATTAAATAATATAAAAATTTAATACATAAAATATCTTATATAATAATATAATAACATATTAAATCCTAATATTTAATATGTTAATATTGTATTATATAATAATAAATAATAATAATATATAAATAAACTAATAAAAAATACTAAAAAGTTATTGATAATAAATAACAATATAATAAATAATATAATAATATGCTACACAATAGCATAATCGCTATAGTATTATTATCTTTTTAATAAATAAACTATAATAATTTAATAATTATAAAATATTATATAATAGTAACATATATAAAATAAAATATTAATATAATAATATTATTATAATAATATACTGTATTGTAAATGTAATATAATATATAAAATACTTATATATTATATAATAAATAAAATGATTTATTTTTTTAACAAATGTTAATATAAAAATAATATAATAATATTTTTATATCATAAATTATTAATATAGTATTAAATTACTATTAATAAACTCTAACGTATTAAAGACCATAATATATTACATAATTTTAAAATATTTATAATATATTAATTTATTAATAACATACTAGCTAGTAATAATATAACATTAACAATAAAATAACATTATTATAAAAATATTAATATAAGATATAACAATAACAAATTGATATACCAAAATAATTAAATATATAATTATTTGAAAATAATATGTAATAATTATAATATAATATAACTCATTAAGTACAATATAATATTATAGTACATTATACAATTTTATATTGCATTATATTTAATACTTCTAATACTATAATAATGTAAACTAAATATTATAATATTTTATTTATAATATATTTTATTATAATTAATATATACTATAATAATTTGTTTAATACTAATGCTGTAATGGGTCAAACTAGTGTTGATAAAAAATACTTAACATGGTGTTTTGAAAACGTTTTAAGTGAAAAACACAACACCATGGTGTTTTTTTACAAAAACACAATAAAGAAAACACCATGGTATCGAAACTAAGCCTAGGTTTATGGGGTCCGCTTGTAGGACCTGATTTTGGATTATTATTACTTTTTGTAACATGCTCTTTAGGAAATAAATTATAATTGTGAATTAATATATTTCCAATAAAGTATCATTTACATCCTAAAAGGACTTAAGGATTTGTTTATTCTTAATATGTATTTACCAAAATTATTCTGTCTTTCCATTTTTAAAAAAAATTGATTGATATGTATTTACCAAAATTATTCTGTCTTTCCATTTTTTAAAAAATTGATTGATATGTATTTACCAAAATTATTCTGTCTTTCCATTTTTAAAAAAATTGATTGACTAAGATGCGTTCATGAAAACTTGTACCAATAAGGATATAATTTGAATGCAAATTGCCAGAAAAAGCGCCTGCAATTTGATTTCTTTTGACAATAAATTTATTACTCGTTTGACTTCTTTCCTAGAAAAGATTAGAAGCAAAGTTATATGGTTGTATAATCTCCATGATTATCTTGTGGACCCTTGTTGTCCTTGATCCATAATTTAATCAGTGTTATTATGGATCAATATTGAATTGTTTATGGTCCTCCGCTTTGAATTTCTAGGTAGAAATTCAAAATCTCTTGAAAGGTTTTATCAAGAAAATAACTCCTAATAACGTGGCCATATGATGTAATACCTCCATACCTAAAGATCCTTCTTGCGTCTGGACTCATTGTTTCTTTTCTTTTTAAATTTCAGTTGCTTAATTAAAATAATCTCATGGTTGCTAGGAACATATTCCCTCGTTTTCTCACGAAGGCTTTCTCTAATAATTAGAGAAAGAAATTCCTTCATGTGCAATGTTTCTTTTCCCATGTTTTTACAATCCACTAATTTTCACTTCCTTGGCTTATATCCTGGAAAAGATAGCGCAAAAGGGTTACTTATTTAATTCCCTAATTAATAAAAAGTGTAGCGAAACATATTAATTAATTTAAGATCGTTTACCTAATGTAAAATTCATCCCGATTTGCTTCAAAGAGGTAAATAATGACTTTGTTCAAAGCTTTGCTTTACTCTATGGGCCCGTTTGGTTCGCATTTTTGAGTCGCGAAAAACCCTTTCCTCCTTCTGAAAACCACGCCATCTCGACAAAACCCGTTCTAGGGTTTTCTTTTCCCCGCTTTGATTTGTTTTTTCCCCTCGTCCCTCTAACCGTGGAAATCCCCTCCACCTCAGCTTTTCGCCTTTCCCCCATTTCCTTCAAAAACGAGAGGAAATCACCAAAAATCTGTACTCTTGTCAGATCTGCGGTTTTTTGGGGAAAACTTGTTGAGGGCTAGGGTCACCACCGCTTTCCCTCACTTTTTTCACTCTTCTCGCCATGATTTCTCTTTGGTGCCTGCGGGAGTTTTAAACTGTTGATTTCATACTTGATTTTCATATTTACCAAGCCTCAGTCCCTCACTCATTTTGGACGTCTTTATTAGGAAATTTCGTGTTTTTTTGTTGGATCTTGCTGGATCTTGTTATACTTCAGATCTAAGTTATGATTTTATCTCAATTCAGAATTGATTTTTTTTAAAATTTCGTATGATTTAGAATTATTATGATGAAATTTTGCATTTTCTATAATTATCTAAAAATTTCATGTTCTTAAATTATCTAAAATTAACTGAAATTATCTAAAATTAACTAAAAATATTATCTGAAATTATCTGTATCTTTTGGGTTTGTTTGTCTGTACGTCTTTTTTAGAAGATGATGCAGTGATAGAGTTGTATGCTTAAGAGGGGAAAAAACATTCATGAGGTAACAATTATCTGTATTCATGTTGCTTTGCATATTATCGTTGGCTGTGTTCCCTAATTCATGTATTCATGCTGTGTTGTTGTTGATTACATGTATTCATGCTGGTTTCCTTCAGCTGTGTTTCCTAATGTTGTGTTGTTGCTGGTTACATGTATTCATGTTGGTTTCCTTCAGCTGTGTTTCCTGATGTTGTGTTGTTGCTGGTTACATGCATTCAATGGCCAACTTGTCTATATCTTTGGTTTCTTTGCGTATTGTCCTCGGTCCTTTGCATTGATCAGTAATTTCTTAATTTGAAAGCAACGTCATTGTGTTATTTGGGTTGTTTAATTCCTAGTTTTTATACACAAAAGCTGATGGTTGAGAAACATGAATGAATTATAGGTTGTGCCTGACATGAGTTTTGTAGCCTTGAACTATTTAAATCAGTGGCTTTGCAGCTTCAAAAAATTGTGACTTTCTTGCAAGAATTGAGAAGGCTAATCTTGAGTGGTGCTTCCTATCAAAAACATGTAAGCTCCTAATCCAATTTGTTATAAACTTATAACAGTATCCTTTCTTGCATCTGATTTAAGCACAGACACTCGTATTTCAGTATATGAATCTTTGTTTACTTGTTCAGAGGCATATGATTTACTTGTGCAGAGGCGTATGCTTCGGTACATGAATCTTTGTGATCAGTTTTGTGTTCAGGTCAGGTTAGTATTCAGGTGTTCAATTTTGATGTTCAGGTGCTTTTGATATATATATAAGTTTTGGGGAATTTTTGTTACAAAGCCCTCTATGCATATGAGGCTCATGCTATTAGTATGATATTTTTATAGTTACATGTGCTTTTGGTTGTTCACGTTACATTCCTTCATCTACTTTTGATATGATAAGTTTTGGGGGATTTTTAGACTTTTTAACTTTAAGCTATGATGATTGTCAAATTTTCTGAGATTAGCAACCTGCAATATCTATTGATATTGCACTGGATGACTAACAATGATGATATTGACCAAGTTCTAAGCTTAATTAGCAACCTACAATATCTATTGATATTGTCAAATTATGAATAATCAGGTTATTATAGGTCTCGTTTGTTTTTTTCTTGGAAAACAGGTTTTGTGTGATTTTTTTCAATATCAAACTGGTATATTTCATGTCAAATCAGGTGCACAGATCATAGCAATTGAATCATGTTATTCCAGGTTTTGTATGATTTTTTAAGGAAAGCAGATATTTATAATGAATTCGGTTATTTACTATTTGTTCATGTTACATTCTCACTTTTATTTTGTTAAGATTACCTCCCCATAACGATCACAAATAAATTTATCTTTAGTGGGGGTAATCTTACTATGGTGACAATATACACTTTTTCCTACACACTTCAAAACCAACTAAACACAAGAAAAGTAGGAAATATCAAATTAACAAAAGTTTTTCCTTTTTTTTCATACAAACCAAACACAAGAAACGTCCATACATTAGTTTTCCCACTATATTTTATGTGCGAACCAAACTAAAACAATTTATTTCTTAAAAAAGTTTGGAAAACTCAAAATTTAGGTCAGAATTGTATTTCTCAATAAATAGGAAACGGACCAAACAGCCCCTATGGGGGAACCAAAGCTTTTCTACGCACTTTATATTATACGCAACCTACAGTTACAAGAATCATATAGAAACAGAAAAAAGTGCACCCAATTCTGCATTTTACCAAACCCGCTACAATTTCTAAGAGAAAGCACTTGCTTGCATCTGAGGACGATCAATCAAAGTATTCTGTACAGTAAAGAATGTTATATATGAGGTAAAAAAAAATATTTCCTTGTTGTAAGCTATATCCAAAATTTCTTTAATATTATTTGAAAATAATTTCATTCTCTATTTTACGAAAGAGGATGACTTCTCTCTAACTAAACCGTCTGATTCCAAACTCGTCCAAAATGAGTTTGGGTATATTATAATTAACCAAATATGATTCACAATCTTGCTAAGCATAACTGATTTTTTTTATTAACATGAGTCGGCGGGTAACACAATCGCAGAATGAATTGGCTATGCGACCGATTTTATGAATAATAGAGGGGAACACTAGTGGCTCAGCGTGTAGAGTTTCTCTAATCACCAGTTTTATTAAAATATTTAAACCATTATAATTAGTTGCAGCTATCAATATATCATTGTCATTAGATTCGTGAAAAGTACATTTGCTCTAACTTCACAAAATAAATCACGAAACTTGGTCTATTATAGATGACTATGATTGAGGAAGTCTCTCCACATTATTTTTCTGATGGTTTTCGGGGGAAAAGAGAAGGAAAAAAGAAAAAGATATTACTGCACTTATCCCTTTCGAAGTTCACCACGATATATGATAATTGGAGAGTTTTCAATTCCTTCAATTATTGCCGCATATTCTGAAATCAGTAGATGAGATTGCGCCTTCAGGATAAAACCCACTATGGTCTAAAAATCACTATTTTTTTTAAAAATCGTTATTCTTCAATAATTACTAACATAATAGTAGAATCCTACACGGTCTAATCTCGTCCATTAAATTCGAAATGTGCGGCAAGGATGGAGGAATCAAAGACTTTCCAATTACCTCTTCATCCGCTAAATTCAAAATGTGCGCAATGATCGAGAAATCAGAGATTATCTAATTACCATCTAATTGTAGAGGATCCGAATCCATGATATATAGTACCTCACTTATGTGTTTGTTTTCAACACTTTTCCATCCCAAATTTGTTTTAGCATCTCAACCACGAACTGACTTGAAAATGATCATATTCTAGTCATATGTCATATGCTTACTTTTATCACCAAAACACCGTTATCATTTGTTTTAGCATCCCAAATTTGAAGTTAGCCTAATAAATGTATATCCCGGTCTTCTATTAAAAAAAAAAAACTAAGTCCAAATTCCATGGCATTCATATTCCTTTTTTTTCGGTTAGGAAAATGACTATCATATTCTTATATCTGATACAAATTCAAAAGTATAATTCTAACACTACGTGTATGTCTGATTGTTATCCATTTTTAAACTCTAGCACAACAACATTTTTATCTGAGAATATGAGTGTTCAATATGAACATTTTTACTATAACTTATCAATCAAAACAGTTTAGAAGCTTAGTTGAATATAAGTTTTTTTAATTCTAAAAATTAAAAATTTTCATTTTCATTTCTAAAATTCTAGATTTTGATTTTTGATTTTATATTAGATTTACAGTTAGAAGCATAAATAGAAAAAAACATTAAAGTTCTGATAGATAAATTAGCATACTATACTGCATCAAAAAATATTTTAGTCCACATATTGCTCCCACAATTTGGAAAAATTTATAGCCAAAATAATATAAAATGGTATAAATGCAAAATTGACTTGAAAACTAACTCAGAATTATCCTCATAAGATCCGCTACGGACTTTTTGACCCAGCATCCGGATTTCTGAGAAATCAAACTTGTCGGCGATCCTTCCATGAGGTTTCAAGTCCCGTCCTCCCCCATCAAAACCAAACCGTGACGCTCATCTCATTACTCTGTGGGCCCCACTCCACCGCTGGGATCTGGTTTCCTCCCTCCTTTCTCTTCGGCCGACCTATATATAACGGGCTCCTCTCTCTTTCTCTCTCTTCGCCCACCGCTCTCCAGATTGAGGTTCTCTCTCTCTCTCTCTCTAGATGAAGAATTAGTATTTTTGGGCAATTTCTTTTTACTATCTTTTAAATTCATGTAATTCTTGTAATCTTTGGTGAAATTAGTTTCAAGTAGCTA
Source organism: Asparagus kiusianus (assembly GCA_022839385.1). Lineage (NCBI taxonomy): Eukaryota > Viridiplantae > Streptophyta > Magnoliopsida > Asparagales > Asparagaceae > Asparagus > Asparagus kiusianus. The sequence goes on from BQKN01001033.1 coordinate 45,494, forward strand.
TAATTTCCCCCTTTTTTTAGTCATATAGGATCTATCTGCTCGTTATTTTCTTGCTTCTTCTTTTAGAATTTTGTTCTAATTTTCTGCATCTCGATAATTTCTCGCTCACTTATTATAATAGCTCAACCATTGCACAAAATTTCCACCCAATTCAATTGTAGTTGCCCAAATTGTGCCTTAAAGATCTGAGTTTTAGTTTTTTCGATTTGACACCTGAGCATTATAAGCTTTAACTTGATCTTTTGATCCATTTTCGTTTTCATGCATCCCTCTGAAAACATACGCCGCTCTTTCCCCTCTTGATTAGTGATTTTACCTTTCCTCAAATAGAGGATTAGGTTGCTTCACAAGTTTAAGGCTGGTCGGAACTAGATTAACAATAAACAAAATAGTTTAATTGGGTATGCTTCAGATAGATCTTCTTAGCCTTCTGCTTGGTGGTATATAGGGAAAATTTCACATTTCACATGAAACCCTCGTATTGTAGAGTAACTAGCAGTTACAGATAATGTCTCAATGTATTCTTCACATTATATTCATATCTAGGCATTAGCGGATACACCATGCGTACATTAGGGGGGTCATGTGACCCACTCATGACCTCTATCATTAGAGGATGCATCTGAGTTTCTACTCAATCTAAATTCTCTTAATCCACTTCTTATTTAGATGTTCGCCAATAACAATCTGAAATTTTTGCTTGAACCCAGGTTTTCCTTTTACCGCCACCACCATCATCAGTATGACCACTTCCACATCACGGTCATATCTGCCATTTCTACTCCACGGCATCATATTTTTCTCTTAAATGTTCAGACCCTGACCATAGCTTCCTTCGAAACCACATCCATTTCATCAAACTCTTCCATATCCAATATGGCGGTCAACATCTTCTTCGCCAGAAGAGCAGTTCCTTTTAGAAACAAAAAGAATCATCCCCAATCCAACTTCAAATTCATAAATTCTCCATTTTCTTCCCCATCATAATTTATTTTCACCTCTCATCACCATGAACCACCATTTCTCTCTCTTCACTAGCATTACTTCCTCATCCAGTTAAAACTTCATTGAGACTATCGAATAGTGGTAAAATATATTTACCAGGATCTGCTTCAACTAAATCTTCTTTTTTTGCTTATTTTATCCTAATGCTGCATACGGGTTTTCTTTGTTCTTCAGAAGGTATAGAGTCTGTAGACCTTAAAGAACATGTAAACTAATTGGTTTTAGCTGTTGATTATGACTCTTTCCTTATTATTGTGCATATAATACAACAAGCATCCTAATCTCTTACATGTTTATTTTATGCAGTGTAACCAGCTTTCACTTATTTGGCATGTGTTTCTGTGTCAGTGGGTCATGATCACAACTCTTTCTACCTATTCAATTGAGTGTGATGCAATTAAGTAACTTCAAGGAAAACTGACAATTGGAAATATTTAGATCTGATTTGAGAAGCAAAAATAGGCCTTACCTGTTACGTGTACAAATTTTCCAATATGAGCAGTTTTGCAGATAGTGAAAGCAAATCTGCTAATGTAAATGGAAAAAGGATGGAGGGTGATGAGCACTTCACTTCAAAGAAACCGAGACACCGGCCATTGACTACACTGAGGATACTTAGGGGTATACTATGTCTAGTGATATATCTTTCGACTGCATTTATGATGTTAGTTTACTGGGCACCTTTGACAACTCTTGTGGTGCGGCTTTTCAGTGTGCACTATAGCCGGAAAGCAACCTCTCTTGTGTTCGGGGCTTGGCTATCTATGTGGCCTTTCTTATTCGAGAAAATTAACAAGACCACGGTGATTTTCTCTGGAGAAAGTGTGCCTAGAGAAGGACGGGTGTTACTTTTTGCTAACCACAGAACAGAGGTTGACTGGATGTATTTGTGGAATCTTGCACTAAGGAAAGGTCAATTGGGTTATATTAAGTATGTCCTGAAAAGAAGTTTGATGAAACTCCCAATATTTAACTGGGGTTTCCACATTTTTGAGTTTATTTCGGTTGAGAGAAAGTGGGAAGTTGATGAATCAATCATGCGGAGCAAGCTTTCAACCTTCAGGGATAGTCAAGATTCTCTGTGGCTTGCAGTTTTCCCAGAGGGAACCGATTATACGTAATATATTCTCTCTCACCTTCAGTATCCTATACAATATTAGGAATGCCTGTATCATTTTTTCTCATAAGCTAAAGAAATATCAATTATCCTTAAAAGTGCTTATTTGTTCTTAAGGCTTAGTCTCAAGATGCTTTTTTGAAAAGTTCTTTTTTATCAGTTACAGTAGTTACATACACAGAGAGGAGTATTCTCTTTACTTTTTTAGTTATAAAAGTTATACTAATCATAGGAGAAAACTTAAGAATATTGATTCTTCTTATGCTTGCTCAGCATCTTAACTGATAAATGTATGTCTTCCACAAATGACTATCATTTTCTTTCTCTATATCTCAGTGAAGAGAAGCGCGTGAGAAGCCAGCAGTTTGCAGCTGAGAATGGCTTGCCAATCTTGAAAAATGTGCTCCTTCCTAAAACAAGGGGCTTTTATGCTTGTGTGGAAGCTTTGAGGAATTCTTTAGATGCAGGTTACCTTACTCTTCATCTTGTTTTAGTGAATGCTAGTATTACCAAACTATATCCATTTTTAATTGAATATGTTGCCAAACTTGCAATTAGAGTCTTTACCATTAAAAATCCTGCAACTAATGACGAGACCTGCAACTAATGACAAGACCGCTAAATGTGTTATTGTTAATGTACTTGGAAAAGTTATGGTTTCCCAAAGTGAAAAGTTTTGCCATCTTGAAATTGCTGTATAACATGAGAGTCCCTCATAATGTCATTTTTTAGGGTTGTTAAATCAAAACCACCTTTACTTTTACCCAGATTGATACTTACCACCTTTAAAGTTTTTTTTGTTGTAGACCACATTTACTTGCTAACATGTTTGCAATGTCACACCTAAACTAGTTTTCAGCCAAAAAATACGTGAAATGACCATTTACCCTCACTATTTTTTTTTTCATCTCCTTCCTCACAAACCCTAACCCTAACCCTATTCTCCTTATCCTCTTCTCCCCGTTTTCCCTCTCCTTCCTCCCCCAACTCCCCTTCCCCTCTCTCTCGTCCTCCCTCTTCCTCCCTGACCTCCCACTCTCCCCTTCCAAGTGGAACTAAGATTAGGGTTAGGGTTTGGGGAAGGTGGCGGCCATGTCTTAGGGTTAGGGTTTTGGGAGAGGTGGCGGTCATGGGTTAGGGTTAGAGTTTTGAGGAAGGTGGCGGCCATGGGTTGGGACTAGGGTTAGGGTTTGTAGAAGAGGAGGATGGAGGAGGTAAGGGTTAGGGTTTGTAGAAGAGGAGGATGGAGGAGGCAAGTGTTAGGGTTAGGGGTTGAAAGGAAGAAGATGAGGGTAAAATGGGAATATCTAATTTTTCGTAGGTGAGGAGTAAAAAAAGGTGTGACATTGTAAACATGTTAGCAAGTAAATGTGGTTTACATTAAAAAAAATTTTAAAGGTGGTAAATATCAATTTGGGCAAAAGTAAATGTGGTTTTGATGTAAAAAACATTTTTTTTTTATTTCAAGTTTGCTTATAACCAAAAAGTACTGTCTTCTGGTGAAAAGTTGCGAAAAAGGCTGAGCATTGACGCAATAAGGCTAGTCTTTCTTGGTGTAATCTTTCACTCGTCCCCTCATCTTGAAGGTCCCTATATAGAATTGTTTGCATTAATTGTGTCATCAGACAGCTATACCTGGCTAATATGCATACCAGAGTTAGCATAGGTTGGTTGTTCATCTGCAATTTGTAACATATTATATACAAATATTTCATATGCAAACCGTGCTGGATGAAAATTTAAGATAATTTGCATGAAGCAGTTTTGTAGGTTTCCATAGAGCTGTGGACAGGTCACAAGTCGCAAGACTGACAACCTAACAATATACAACCCAAATATAAGTTTCTGATATATATGTGCTCATGTCTATATTTCTTCAAGTCCTCTTTATTGTGAGTAGATCAGGTTCGGGATGTTAAAAGAAATACAATATCCTCCTTTTCTAGTGTCTCTCCAACACTTGTTTTAGTGAGTTCTACCATAAGAAAGTGAGTGTTTTACTTAAGTGGAGCAGTTTCGTCTCAAAGATCAAACCTCGCTAAAATATTACTTCTAACTAAGACTTACCTTGGTTTCTTCTTACGAATCATTATGAATTTGGGTGGTTCTTTTGTTTAGTAGAAATCTATGATCATCTTTTATGCTTTCTAATTGAAGATAATGGATATTGTAAGCGAGTCATGTTTTATAGTGCTAGGAACTGACATGGCAGCTTAGATAAAAGCTAGTTAGTACAATGTATGTACACATGTTACTCTGTTGTTGCATTGTCTATTGCTGGATTGTATTTGGATTTAGCCACCATCAGAACATGGTCAATAGTATGTTTCCCAAGTGTATTCTATTCTTTGCACCCAAGTCTGGTAATATAAGATTAGATACGTATCAGTGACTGGCCTTTTTGATATCCGTGGTGAGCGAGGGACATGACAATGTTTTAACAGTTAGGTTCTTTGCTTTTGTTTGGGCAGCTCATCTAGTTTGGTACTGAACTTATCAAGTGCTTGCCTACTGGCTAACTAGGAGGCACCAAGATATTCGTTTCAGATGGTGGGCACAAAACCCTTGTTTGATTATGGAAACTGAGTGGGGGTGGGTGCATTTATTATAAGCCTGGTCCTCCAATGTGTCACCTTCATCCAGATTTGACCTTCTAATAGTCGATACATCTAATCAGAAATATAATTTTTGGACGAGTTATTTAGTAAGAAAACATGGTGATCCATGGCTTTGTGAATCGACCATATCACTTCTTGCATGTCCATGTTTAACTTATCAAGGTTTTCCTTTCTTGAGCTCTGCAGCAAGATATATAACTAATATCTGAATGCATGGTACAAAAACGATCTTCGAATATAACTAGAGAGAGAAATAATTATAAACTTAACTAAAGGCAAAAGTGTTTATTTAAACTGGTTTGCTTTACAAGCAATCAATATCTGTGTGGGAATTTCCTGCAAGTACACCCTGCCATCTGCATTCTCTATGCACATACACAAGTTTTCAAAAGTTGTATGTTCCTTTCTGCTTGTGACTCCAGTTTCTGAATATTTTGCAGTTTATGATATAACTATTGCATACAAGCACCGGTGTCCAAACTTTATTGATAATGCTTTTGGCGTTGATCCTTCTGAAGTTCATATTCATGTCCAGAGAATCCCGCTCCAGGATGTTCCATCTACTGAAAATGAGGCTGCTGCTTGGTTAATTGAAAGGTTCAGGCTCAAAGATGAGCTACTCTCTGATTTCAATTCTCAGGGTTATTTCCCCGGTCAACTGAATGAAGGAGATTTGTCTACAGTGGAATGCTTATTTAAGCTTTCGGCAATAATATCCTCGACCTGCTTGTTTATATACCTTACCCTTTTCTCGTCAGTGTGGTTCAAAATATATGTAGCTCTGAGCAGTGCCTACCTATCTTTTGCAACCTATTTTGGTGTATATCCTTCCCCAGTCCTGGGTTCTGTTAAGACCTTCTTTTTTGGCAAGAAGAACTTGTAATGATAGGAGAATCATGTGATTATGTATTTGATCATGTTCTTAACTTCTTTTATTCCTCCCAAAGTTTAGCGATACTCAATAAATTATCTTTTCGATCCATAAAAGGTATGTTGCTCATCTCTTAATGCTTTTGTGTGTATTGTTGAGAATAGTGTGTTCCTGATTGCTTGCCGTGCAATATGACATTATCAACCCATACATGCGTGAAGACCAAAGATGCACGAATACAAAATAAGAAATTCATACAAAATAACTGTTTGTTTGGATGCATGCTATCAGAGTTGCAAAATTTTACCTTATCAAGTTGTGAAATTTGAAAATGTAAGATTTAGGTTTTGACTTGGATTAGAATTTGTGTTATCATTATATCTTGGTAAATTTGTAAAATTACTTGCCAAACAGATTTTGTAGATTTGAACTTTAATATGTGTTGATAATTAGATATTTCCTGGTATTCATAGTAATCCAAAAACTTTCGTTATATTAAGATATTTTTTTATTGAGAAAAAAAAAAATACAGAAGAAACTCTACGTAGATCATCATGAAACAACAATTCCTTCTCTTCCAGCTCTTTTTCTCACTTCCCTCAATAATTTTGCAAATTGCATTTGAGAACGACGAAAGTTGAGGTTTACTGTGGACCAACAATGCAAAAGTAGAAGTTTATAGCAACTAATATGTAACATAGCAAATACATATGGGTGAATCTGAAAAAATTGCATACGAAGTGAAAGGATACCAATCGCTTATATTCACTCCAATCCGCCGCGCGCAGCGCTGCTGCTGACCGATTCCTCATCCCGCATCACGGCGGCAGTTAATCATGGGTCTCCTCAAATCCCAACAGAATCACAGTTCAAAAGTTTTTATCAATCCCAATTTCCCAAAAAAACACCAAAAAAAAAAAAAAAAAAATTCAAGAACATCATCATCATCATCATCATCTCACTCTTTGATAGTTCTTCGTTCGTGAGAGAATTAGGGAATGGCTCGATCGAGCGCCGACGATCTTGACCTGAAGCGGGCGTGCGAGGCGGCGATCGAGGGCACGAAGCACAAGGTTTTCCTCTCGATTCGCGTCGCCAAGAGCCGCGGCGTCTGGGGCAAGGCCGGCAAGCTCGGTCGTCAGATGGCCAAGCCTCGCGTCCTTGCAATTACAAGTAAAATCCCAATTGCTTGTTTCTGTGTTTTCATCGCATTGCATACAATGTGTTTGTGAAATTCCTCAACCAACGATATCAATTGAAGTTAATTCCGCATTTCTTGATTTTTTTTAAAACGAAATGTTGTATTAAATAAATTTGTTAGTGCAGCCAAATCAAAGGGCCCGAGGACTAAAGCCTTTCTTCGTGTACTGAAGTACTCTTCTGGAGGAGTTCTTGAGGTAACTTATCGTATAGATACATTTGCTATGACAATTGATCCTAAAGCGATATGAATTAGTTTTAGTCAATTTCTTAACTCACTAGCCCTTTTGCACAGGAGCACAACCCTTGAATAGGTATGTACTAACTGTTTCCTTGACAATAATTTTGGTGGTTTTGTAGCCTGCGAAGCTTTACAAGCTTAAGCATCTCTCTAGGGTGGAAGTTGTGCAAAATGATCCAAGTGGATGTACATTTACTCTGGTAATTAATTTTCCACAGTTTTTTTCATGAATTTTTGTGTCAAGGGTTTCCAACGGCTTCCTTAATTCATCTATGACACCTTAGCCTTTTCAGGTTTTGTTAACAATAATTAATCATTTGCTAAGTTCTATTGCATCTTTTGACCTAGGGATTTGATAATCTTAGAAGCCAAAGTGTAGCTCCTCCTCAATGGACAATGCGTAATAAAGATGACAGGTAATCATTTGTAACGTTATATGTTTGTTAAATAAAATTTATTTCTGTTGATCTCTTCTACATTTTTTCACTGATTTTGCATGTGAACCTAGGGTTGAGTCCTCAACCAAGTGGTCCACTAAAATTTCCCAAGTATAGCATGGTGTCTGGATTTAGTTGATTTTTTTTTTCTTAATGAAGGAACCGAGTAATTCATAGCATTTTGAACTTATGCAAGGAGATACTTCCCCGCCTTCCGAAGGTTGTTGGTGTAGATGTTGTGGAGATGGCTCTTTGGGCAAAGGTGCACACCCCACACCATCGCATTTTGGAAGTGTGTTTTATCATTTTTGTATACACACACGCACGCACAAAGACATACTCTGATATGCAGCAGCAAAAAGGTTTTCCTCTTATGTGTCAATTTAGTTACTAGTTCAAAATGCATTACATTCAATTTCTTAATTTAAATTCGGTGTAGAGTCACAAGATTGGAATATGTTATAAAAGAGGAAGTAATATTTCTTGTATCTCACATTTACTTAAAAAGAACTTTGAGAAGTGTAGTATCCTTATATATAGGTCAAAATACAACTATGTTTACATAAGTATGGGTGTGGAATGTGGTTAAAATATGATACAAGTATGTGGATATCACCAATCATTAAGAGCTTGCATTACAGATACACTATGTATATAGGACGATAATTAAATTATATTTATGTGTGTTAATTTATTTATCCATAACATGGATTTGTAAGGCCACAATGGTCTTTTATTTCTGTACTACTATATTCTATTAGTTGTTGCATACTGAGCAAGATGTCCTTTCAGTATAGTTAAATATTAGTCTGAAATTGTAGCCAAACAAATTACATCCATGATTTAGATCTATCTGAGGTTTTGTTATCTTCCCTTTGGAGGTCAAAAATCACTAAAATTTCATTCATACGATAGCTCAATCGTTCTGTATTTTTTTAAAAAAATAAATTTTTACAATCCTTTTTCTTTTGGTTTCCGGTTTCGCTACTGTGAACTCCTGGTTCCACTGTTGGGTCAGAGCATTAAAGTCCTAAGTTTTGTTTCTTTTACTACTAGTCCCTCAAATTGGACTTAGATGTTGGAACATATGTCACATTTTAGTGGAACATTGAAAGTTAGGTAAGTCGTTATCAAGTTACTGAGTTTGGTCATAAGACTCCACTAGGAGTTTCCTCAGATCAATTTGAGTTTCAAGCCTTCAATCATTCAATAATGTGCAGTCCCTTGATTTTGGCCTCAAGCTGATCTTGAAAAGGTGGTATTAGAACGGTTTCGTGGACCTACTTCTCTACATGGTGAGCATGATGCGTTAAGGACTACCTGCATGATGCGTTAAGGACTATCTCCACGGGAGGCCATTGAAAGAAATCGTGATTTATAAATGAAGGAAACAAATGATTGAAAAATTTATAACAAATACATGCCTGAGCCAAACTCTATTTTAATCAATAGGCAAATGCAACCATGAAGGTCCCTCTAGTTAATAGACAAAAAAATATGGAGCTGTACCTTTGATCGGTACAAATATTAGTGATACGAAAGACTAAGGGATCTCCAATTCCCAGTATAGAACTCTCCAAAATGCATGAAAGCTTGTGAAGTATGGCCATACAAGAGAAAACTTATAATGAGGAGAACCTTCTTTAACAACTTACAGAATATGGTTTACCCTCTAATCAATATAAGGTCCTGTACTGGATTGCATTACTCCTGTAATCACGAAGCATGCTTTTCCATATCTATACCCCCTTAAATTTGTCAGAATGTTAGGCAATTAAAAAACATCATGTTCAAAAAACGAGTGTAGCAGAAATGAGAATATGTTGTGATGATTTTATGGGTATACATTAAAAGATAGAATAAGAAATGAATGTATCCGTAGTAAATTAGAGGTTGCACCTATTGAGGATAAAATGAGAGGGAATAGATTAAGATGATTTGGTCATATACAAAGGAGAACCCTTAGTGCACCGATTAGAAAAAAGTGATAATATTAGAGTTAATGGGGTTAGGAGATCTAGAGGTCAGCCTAGAATAACTTGGGCAGAAGCAATTAAGAAGGATATGATTAAGACTAACTTAACGTAGCATATGACCTACAACAGAATGGAATGGAAAAATAGGATTCATATAGCCGACCCCAAACATTTGGGATAAAGGGCTTGGTTGTATTATTGTTGTTGTTGTTCTCATAGTGTGGAACCTCCGACCTCTTATGAATTATGTACCAGTTCCATGACAAATTTAAATTGATTAGGAATGGTCTTTGTCTATCATTCTATAAAAAGAATCGCCCAAAATACATGACAATGAAGTTTTTGAAAAGGCACCTTACAGGCCAGTGATAACAGGGAACTAGCAGAAATTAGCGTTTGTCAAAAGAATACATAATAGTCTAATAGCCTTCATGAATCATAATTGGCCATAATAGTCTAATAGCTATATATATATATATATATATATGAGAGAGAGAGAGAGAGAAATGAGTATGCTTGGTATCAAACACAAATTTTGTGTTTGGTAGTGAGATGACATATTCCCCTCCACTCATTCCAATTTCCAACCACTCCCAAACCCATATGAATATGGGCCCCGATTTCAATGAGTGGAGGGAAATATGCCACATCACTACCAAGCACAAAAACTTGTGCTTGATACCAAACATACCCATTTCTCTCTCTCTCTCTATA
>BQKN01001033.1:55772-104693 GCA_022839385.1 Asparagus kiusianus
TATATATATATATATATATATATATATATATATATGTACATATGTATGTACATACATATATACATACATACATACATATGACATATATACATAAATACATACATACATATGACATATGTACATATGTATATACATATACATATACATATGTATGTGCATATACATATACATATACATATATATATATATATATATATATATATATATATATATATATATATATATATATATATATATATATATATATATATATATATATTGATGTAGGTTTACTAGTGTCACATTTTCTTGATATTCACTGTTAGTGTATAATCCATTGATCTAAGATTTTGAGCTAACTGTTTATCTGAGATGATATCACTGCACCAGGTTTCTAGAGGTTCTGTGTGTAAATCTCATTGTTGGAATTTAAATATCTTTATTTGTTCTCATTTACAATTTAAATCATCCCCCATTTCTTCTTTCTTTGCAAGCAAGTCATGCTTGGTTGTTTCCCTGTGACTGATGGCCTGCCATAAGAGTATCAAGTCTGCTTGATATACAATGTTTGTCCATAGTTATAAGCTAACTTTTGGTGTAAAGTCTCACCGATAGTTATTTCTCTCCATATTTTCTGATATAGCATAGGAAGAATTGAGAAGATTACTGAATATAAACACTTTGATTTTGTCGGATGACAGCTAATAAACTTTCAATTGTTATTTTAAATCCTAGTGGAAACGCGAATTAAGATACATGTTCTCACTTGCCTAATACAGTAATATTGCATAGGATAAATTTTAAGTTTTTGTTGTATCTTTTCTGATGATATGACATGACATTTAATCATATTAAGGATTTGGAACTACAACGCACTGATAGACTACTATGCTTTTTTGAAGATAGAATCTTATAATTAAAACCGTCAATAAACTACTCACTTATCATATGGTTCAGGAAAACACTTCCAGTGTTACTAATCAAGTGAATACCCAAGTAGGACTGGATGCAACTGATATGGCACAAAATGGCTCACAAGTTACTGTTGAAAAAGATCTTGTTTCACAGGCTGAGGAAGAGGACATGGAGGCTCTTCTTGGCACGTATGTGATTTTCTCATTCCTTCTGGAAGAAATTATTTTCTTAGAAGCATATCCTATTCTTGTTTTCTGTATATCTGGTAGCTTAATTATCATGCCATGGAATCTGCAAATCAAATGAATAATTTCTGATAGCAATGAAGTATTTTTTTTCTTTTTACTACATTCAGCTTACAAGCAATGTGGAAATACTGTTTAAATATGTAAGTGAAAAATCTTATGTTGAATCAAGATGTAACTATTATGCTTGAATTGTTTGATGTTCTCATTTTCCCTTTTTGCTTGGAGATTATTGTCTTATCCTGCACATACTGTTGGGCATGATAGCAACAAACCTGAAGGTGTCCATGTTCTCTTGTTACTTGAGCTTCTATAACTTATGTTTTATGATGATAAAAGCATTCTATGTTTTTTAAATTTATTATTGTACATTTTGAGCTATATATACATGCATCTCACTTATATATGTACGGAGGCACATTCTTGACCCACAGTGTCTCGAAGGACAAGCAAACGTTTCGAACATGATGGGAATAAAAGAAACTTAAAAAAGCATACTAGCAAAGCGTCAAAAAATTATCAGCCCAAGATCATCAACAGAATTTTAATGGGAAACCCTTGTCGTTTCTTATATTTTTGAGTTTGTATTTCTATATATTAGATGAGCTCAAACTAGCATGACGACTTTCTTTGTAGGGTAAATGTTAGAACTTAGAAAACCTTCCAGAACTTTGGGGTGGTTTGCACAAAAGCCTTCTGAACTTTTAAATTAGAGAAACCCTAAACTTTGATGGTTTGCACGAATCCTTGCCGAACATTAAAAGATTAGAAAACTCCCTAAACTGTGGTGAGTTTCAAAACCCCCTTCTCTCAGGAAAACAATACTCCCATAAAAATTACCCCGTTTCTCATATTTACTCTCCAACAAACCTAGAATGGAGTTCGCCCGCAAGTTTAGGTAGAACATTCCAAAAGTTTAGAGCAGTTTTGTGGAACTGCCAAATATTTTCTTTAATTTTTAGAGTTCAGGGAGTTTTCTGCAAACCCCTTAAAGTTTATGATTTTTCTTCGTGCTTAACTTAAATGGGTATTTTGTTCAAATCATACCTGAAGTTGAGGATGGTTTTCTTAAATTTACCATTCTCTATACATGTCATCCTGTTAAAGCGTGAGTAGACTTGATCCACAGAACCTATTTTTGAAGAATTCAATAACTTGTGAATTTGGCCCATTAGCTGACTCCGTGGAATGACCATAAATTCCAAGGATTGGATTGGCAATGGGAGTTACTCATAGGCTAATAATGGACTACTTGTGTTGATTTTTATATAGTCTCTTTATGAAGCCCTGAGTTGACTAGCTATTAATCGGAAATCTAATTATAACTGACATGAAAATTTGGGAGCAAAGACAAGCTAATATCTCGCACGTATCAGCAGAATTTGTACTCTTTCAATAAGTATTGGGCCAACGTGGGCTAAATAATCATGGAAAGATGGATGAAACCAAAATGTCTAGAGTGGGGGAAAAAGAATGTGACGTGATTAGAGAAATTTAAGGGTGACAATGAAAGATAAAAGAGTTATATATATATTCATGTCGTACATATTTTAATAAGAAATGTTAAGTCACGCATCTTTAATATTCCCCACCTACCCCCTCCCCCTCCCTCACCCAAAAAAAAACACACACACACGCTGGGCTATTAGTTTGATGAATTTATAATAGGCGTGAGTTGGGCTTTGAGTTATATATTCATATCTTACATATTTTAATAAGAAACTTTAACTTTAAGTCACTCTTCTTTAATTTCCCTCCCTCCCCCCCCCCCCCCCCCCCCGCCCCCCCAAAAAAAAAAAAACCCGCTGGCCTTTGTGTTTGGTGAATTTATAATAGGCTTAAAGCTTTGAATTTATCTCACTCATCAAAGTCTTGATGCATTAAAAAAAATTATGCCCAATCAATTGAGACTGAGCCCAATTGATCTCAAAGACAATGTAATGTAATAATTAGGGGTTTGCATATTAGTTCTTAAATCTTTCATTTTTTGAAATTAGTGTTCAAATTATTAAATTTGTTATTAGGTTCTCCAATTGTCAAGTTCTTTTGAAATTAATCCCTCAAATGAAGACTATAAGTAGCAATTTCAACGATTTTAGGGATTTCAAAATAACTCTAAGAATTAGGGGACACAATAGCAATCTCAATGATTAGAGGGACTAATTCAAAATATGAAAGTAAGGGACTATTATAGAAAAACCCTTAATTTAATATGTATATGTCCATCATATATTACAAAATAGTCATAATAGACCTTTCAATTAAAATAGTTAAATTGTTTACTATTCACCGGACACATCAGTTAACATGTATACTCTTGCCTCCTTTGAAATACCATGTGAAACTTCATTTCATGTTTAGATATTACCTTTCAGTTTATATTATATTCTCTTGTTGCGATAATTGAATTGAGTTTCCTTAACTTCTTAGCTTTTAAAATTAATGTTAGAACCTGTGTATAGTCAAATTTATGTAACTTATTAGCTTTTAAATTAGTTTTCTTAACTAATTAATTTCAGGATTGACTTCTCTTAACTTGTTGGGATAGTTGCATTGACACTAAAGCATTTGTGTCATCACATTTACAACGGACAGTCTTTTTGAATTCAACAAAATGGAAAGAGTAATTTTATTTCATATCAAGCTTGACTTTATTTGCTCACCTGTGACACTGGCCCCCCATCCAAACAATCCTGGGCTCATCCCTGGACACCTGTCCTATGATTTGCGCCTATATTAAGCATATTTATTCTTTTTTACCATCGAAGACCTAAATGTATCTATCTTTAAATTGTTATTAACACAATATATATCATACTATTTAAATATTTATATATTTTAAAATTAAAGTGTAATTAACTTATGAGGCTTATGCCTCATGTTTTGAAGTTTAATCCTCACTTTCTTAAAGAGTGCAACAGTTCCCTTTACGCTTCTTCCTGTTTTAAACAGTGTTTTTTCATTTAACATTCCTGGAATATATAAAATTACGAAATTAGAAGGTGCAAATGAAAACTTTAGACTAATAATGTGAACATTAGAACATAGAAAAAAGGGTCCAGTTCTTCTACTTTCTGCAAATTTAATTTTTCGACTGTATCATGTTCCTCTTTTGCTTATCTGGGTGCGCGCACACACGACACACGTAAAGAAGCTTTTGCTTGCACAAAATTTGCATAGATGCAAATACACAATTCACTTGGAGGTAATGTCAACTGCTTAATGTATTTCAGCTTCAGCCAAGCAGTCAAAAATTATATATCCATGTCTTATTTATTTGCATGTGGTCATTCATACAGATATTTAATTATCTTCTTATGCTAGTGCATTTAAACGGGCACCTCTTTCTGTCCTTAGCAAATAAATGCAGTTTTTGATGTTCCCTCTTACATGTCTAAACTTTGGTTAGTTTACTTATTTATAGTTAAGAAGATAACAAACATATACTACTGAGAATGCAGGTACGTTATGGGTATTGGTGAAGCAGAAGCATTCTCTGAAAGATTGAAGCGGGAGCTTCTGGCCTTAGAAGCAGCCAATGTACATGCCCTTATAGAAAACGAACCTTTAGTGGAACAGGTCTGTGATTGTCTTCTTGAAACGAAATCCTTCACATAGTTAATTAGATGAAGCTTGTCAATATTTCAATCTTTTTAGTAACCTTATAATTTTTAAGATTATCACATCATAGAAAGTTGTGAATGGGGATCGTAAATGCCTGAGAAATAGATGCTCTGACTTTTATGATAAATAAATGGTTAGGCGAGATTCATGATGCTGATCCTACAGATATGGAGGAAGCTTTCTGAATATGAATATGAATTTTCTGTTAACAATTTACTAATAATTGTTTTGATACTTTACTTTTTGTTGCTTCCATTATATCAAATCTGTATGTTAGATCTGGACTGATCTTAAGATTAACCAGAGGACTATATACGAATAATTCTTTTGAATGGTGCAGGTATTGCAAGGATTAGAAACAGCGACTATTTGTGTTGAGGACATGGATGAATGGCTAGGTATCTTCAATGTCAAGCTTAGACATATGAGAGAGGACATTGAATCGGTAAAGTCCTGCGGTATTTCATGGTTCTGATGGATATAGGAGTATATTGTTGTTTCTATAATGTGAGCACTGTGGGATGTTGTTTGGAGGTATAGTGTAAATTTTATATTGATGCATGTTCGATCTGTTTATAGTATAAATTAACAAGGCCAAATATGATTTCTCAGTTCTGCCTAGTGGTCATTGCAAGTGGGCCCAGTCTTGGCACACCACCAAATTCTGGAATTAAATTGTGGTTTTGTCACATTTCAAAGGAAAAATAGAAAATAGGAAAACACCAAACTTGAGAACCTAGATAGAGCTTTGGTTGCTTTCGAGAAACCAAAATAATCAAAGGGTATCTGTTGACAGATTGATTTCCTACTTGTCGTGCAAGAATAGAAAAATTCAGGTTTGTCAAATTTGCCAAAAACATAAGCTTACAGCTGTAAAAGTTTAAACATCTGCACGCACACACACACACGTACTGAATCTGTTTCAGTTCACTTTTCTATTTAGTTTCCCAATCTAACTATTGCTTGGTTCTTATTATTTTGAAAACCCCGTGACTGCTACATACCTTTATTCTGTGTTAACAGGACCTATCAAAATGTTTTACCTTTAGAATGAAGTGCCCACATAATTCCCTATTATATGTATATAAACAAATAATATATCATGCACTATGTTTGCTTTCAGCATTTAGCTCTTCTGCTGTGGACTGAGTTTTGTGCATTTGACACTTTTACTCTGTAGTTTCTTGCATATCAGTAATGGTTTATTTCATCAACTTTTTTTGTTTGGTTCATGTATTAATTTATAAAGTGAGGTTTCCATGTACTTTCTAATTCGTAAGTGTTATTTGATTTAGATCATTGTGAAATGTTAAAACGAGTTGGGCTGTTTTTCGATTTATGCTAGAGCTTTAACACTCCTCAGTCATCTGCAAAGTCGTTTATTCATGTGGTTTGTTTGAGTTATACGCCAATAATTTCTGTGCTAATTCAGTCATAGGGTACTAACCAAGGTTTATTTAGTGACATTCAAATCTTCTACAGTTTTATCCGTCAGGTTGTTGGCATTTGATACTGCAACTGTCTACATAAATCTAGTATCCTAGAGTTATGAGCTTGTTCTGGCAAACGGAAAAAAGGGTTATCACATCAAAACCTCCTTTACTTATGCCCAAATTGATACTCACCGCCTTTAACCTTTTTTTTAATGTATCAAAACTACCTTTACTTGCATACATCTTCACAATTGATACTTTTTTTTACTGTTTAACAAAAAAAAGATAGAAATTCCCATTTTACCCTCAACCATATTCTCTCCTTCATCTTCTTCCTTCCCAATCCCTAACCCTAGCCATATCCTCCTCTTCTCCTCCTCTTCTCTCTCCTTCGTCCCCCAACTCCCCTCCCCCTCCCTCTTCCTCCCTGAGCTCCCGCTCTTCCATTCCTCCCCAAGTGGGAACTAGGATTAGGGTTAGGGTTAGAGTTTTGGGGGAGATGGTGGTGGTCATGAGGCGGTGGTGGGTTTGAGGTGGGGTTCTACAAAGGATTGAGGAGGGAAGGAGAAGAGGAGGATGAGGAGACTAGGGTTAGGATTAGGGTTAGGGTTTGGGGAGGAAGGAGATGGAGAAACAAGAAGATGGTGAGGGCTATATGGACATATTAGTGGCGAACAGTAAAAAGTTCAATTGTGAAGATGTATACAAGTAAATGGTTAGGATTATGGTTAGGGTTTGGTGGGGGAAGGAGATGGAGAAACAAGATGGTGGGCTATATGGACATATCAGGGGTGACCACTAAAAGTGTCAATTGTGAAGATGTATTCAAGTAAATGTGGTTATGATAAAAAAAAAAAAAACTTTGAAGGTGGTAAGCATCAATTTGAATATAAGTAAAAGTGGGTTTGACATAAAAACCCAAAAAAAGGAAAGAAGAAATAAATGTAAAAGTATGTAGATAATGAGATTGTTCTGGCAAACGGGGGGAAAAGAGGAAAGAAGAAATAAATGTAAAAGAACTTTGAGATAAGGTAAAGTTCTAGTCTACCACTCAATAAATTATGAATTTCAAGTATTTGAAGTACATCATAAAACATAAGCATTGCTTGTTGGTTAGCTGTGCCTCTTCTTTTACAGGCCTCTTTGTTATCCTAACTCCATTTAAATGACATCAGTGTTATCCTAACTCCATATAAATGACATCAGGAGTTCTTTTTAACCAATTCCTTGTTATTAGAAGAAAACCTGTTTGAGGCCCAATCGCATATATTTTTATTTTTAGCATACTCTCGTTTCTTCTTTGCCAGTAGTTTAAAATTTTTAAACATTGCTCAGTATTTTACATTTTAGACCTTTTTTCACCAATTTGTTATATTTTGAAAGAAAATTTGCTTGGTCAGTCATGTAACTACTATTAATATATCTCATTGGCTCCTTTCAAATTAAGTTAATTTTTCTTAACATTGTTAGTCTATTATATGATACTATACTTTAACTAAAACGCTCCATAACATGCCTATTAATGGCGACACATTGACTCGAGTGAGTTGGCTTACTTACATCATGACATAATTTGTCAACAACTAAGCTTTGTGCTGTGATTCAAATTGCTATTTTGATTCTTAACTAGATATCTTTTATTAGTTTTGGATCATTTGCAAAATTCGCTTAATATTACTTTCATCTCAAGGTTTGAGAAGATACAGACTATCTGTTTCCATTTAGCATCACCATTTTTAGTTAATAGTTACTACATTTTGTTTATTTCTTACAGTTTCTGTTTTATATGTTGCAGATTGAATCACGAAACAATAAATTGGAGTTGCAGTCTGCGAGCAGCAAGGTTCTCATTGATGAGCTTGATAAGCTACTTGAGCGGCTGGTATTTCCACCAGAGGTATATCTTATCGCAAAAAGTGTTACTTTTGCCTGTTGCTAACTATTACCTTTATAGTGATTTCAAGAATTCATTTCTGGTTGACCTGAATGGCAGTATGCAGCATGTCTAACAGGAGGTTCATTGGACGAGGTACGTGTGGTCAAATGCATTGAAGCATGTGAATGGTTGATAGGTGCCATACATAGCCTTGAAGTGCCGAATTTGGATCCATGCTATGAAAAAATGCGAGCAGTAAGTTTATTTTTTTGTTGCTTCTCCATACTCTTGAAACAATTTTCAACTTTCTGCTGGGGTGTCCAAAACTTTTTTAGAGAAAAAAGTTTTTTTTTCCTAGGAACCACCTTAAAAATTAGGGTAAATCTACAGGAACCACCTTTGAATTTTGATTTATACATAAATTGCCTTTAAAATGGGCTTGTGTTGCAATCAACCATTTCTCAGTAAAAAAATTCACTAAAAATCCAAAATATCTTTAAAAAACTCACGTTCAAAGCAAGTGGCTCGTTTTGTTAATATTTAGGTCTAGTTAGGATACGAATCACATACCTTGAACATGAATTTAACATGAATTTTTAAAGGTACTTTTTTGGTTTTTAGTGAAATTTTGATTGGGAAATGGTTGATTGCAGCATAAACCCATTTTAAAGGTGTTATGCATGAATTGAACTTCAAAGGCGGTTCTTGTAGAATTACCCTATTTTAATGTTGTTTCTATGAGGAAACCCAAGAAAAAAATGTTGGGGGATGGAGAAGTTATTATATTGACCTTTCTTTAATTGATATGCTTGTCTTCTAGTAGCAATTTGATTTATTTTGCGGAAATTTTGATTAAGTATCATCATTGATGATGGTACATCAAACAGACGGACTAAGATTGAATAGATTTGGAGCGGTGGCAGAGCATATCTCTACTTGACCAGTTTCTTGATTTCATTGATGATCTCTGCTAGACAATATATATCCTGTATTCAACAATGGAATCGATCGATTTTAAGTACATAGAAGCACATGTAAATAAAATGTTCAGGGCAAACTTGTCCTTAATAAATACCGTGTTAAGATAAATGGATGTATCCGTGACAAAGGTTACTAGGAAGAAGTAAAAATATATACATGAAAAATAAAATATATTTAGAGTGAACCTAGAATAACTTAAGTGGATTGAGGGCTTTGTCCACCAAATTTTTTATCCACTGAATTGGCTTTGAGATTTGTGTTGGTGTGTGATATACATCAAGGTTATCTTTGGGATGCGTGCCTTCATATGTATAAGCATAAATCTCAAAGCAAATCTAATGAGTAAAAAAGTTGGTGGACAAGGCTTTTCAATCCACTTAAGTTACTAGAGCTTTACTCATTATTTATTCAGGACTTATAATTGGCAATGAATTATTACTAAATTAGTATTTATTTATGATTGCTCTTAACTATTAAAGTAAAAAAATATTATTTATCATATATTTCTCATTATTAATAATTACTTGACATTTGAATTTCAAGCTCATATAGCAATTGATATTTGCATAGGCTAAAGTAACCAGTGAGTGCAAAAAGTAAATAAAATAAAAAGAAAAGAAAAAGTGAATGAGTGATAGAGTGAATAAATAAGGACCAATTTAAAAAAAATAAAGTCAAGTAACCGCCAAAGACAAACATGGATGGCCTAAAAGGCTGATTTACAAATTGAGAGTGAATGATGCGTTTAGTAAAAAGTGATTTTTTGAAGACATTTGTGTCTAGAACCTGGATGAAGCCTGGATGAAATAACTCAGAAGGAGCAAGGGTTACATAAGAATCATGTTCTGACTCTTCATCGTTCTCTTTGCTACAACTAGTCCTTTCAATGTGATGCCAGTTTGATATAAATATTTGAAATGAAGAGATGTCCTTAATAACAACTATGATATTATCGAGAAATGGAAAAGGAACTCAAAATCTCAACAGCACAGCACTTTCGATACAGCAAGACTCGAGAAAGATACATTATTAACAAACATAATCCTAAGTAGAATTTCTGAATTCTTTAAAGATAAAACCAGATATTACTGCAAGTTTTGATGCAGCTAAACATATACAAATAGAAACGAGATTCTATCTGCAAATAAGAAGAATGGTTGGTTGTCACCGAGTTTTGAAGTAAAATTAAAAGCAACCAACTCTAAATTGAGGATTTAAACTTAACAACCTAAATCATAGATCATTATTGTTCAGTTGATGCACGGAGGCCTACTAGTGGGATTTAATGTCTCTTTTAAAGAGGTTAGGGTCTCTTGATCTCCTTTGATGCCTAATCGCCCTATAGGAAGTGTCCTGTACACGTGCAACACGTTAGAGGACTATAATTGGGTTCTCCGATAATTCCTCTGACGATTAAGTTAGTATTGATCTAAAGTGGAGAAAAGGACGGATCAAGTTCTCTAAGTGTGCATAAATTGCATACCTTTGATCAGTAGGCGATGTGCCTATTTATACCTAGCTGATGAGGGTATTTATGTAATCTCGCCCGAGTCCAATCAATGAACTTACTCGGTTGAAATTTTATAGGTGTCGTTCGCTAGGGGAATAAGTCACTTGTGATTAATACGATGGTGACAGTGGGAGTACGGTGCTAACAAGCTCTGATGAGTCATTACGACTTTCATGAAGGATATAATCATGATTTCGATCATGCATTTAATGCGATGAAACTGGCTATCAGTGAGGGGTTTGAGAATGACCACTTTTTGTCTTGACCTAGCGAGAAGGGATATCTTTCATCTCTGTCTGGCGAGAAGGGTAGGGATGCCTCTTATCTTGACCTGGTGAGAAGGGATGCCTTTCGTCTCGGCCTAACAAGAAGGGACGCTTCTAGTCTCTGTCTGGGGAGAAGGGACATCTTTTGTCTTAGCCTGGCGAGAAGGTACACCTTTCGTCTCGGCCTGGCAAGAAGGGACACTTTTTGTCTTAGCCTGTCTGGATTGAGTTGGGTTGTAGTCTACTTGAGACACGTGTCAGCTAGTTGAATGTGATTACCATTTGCTTATTTCTATGGCACAACACTAGCCTCTTTTGCTCGAACTCAGACGGTCTAGTCCGAGTGAAATTGAACTTCGTGCCTCAGGTTTACTTCGAAACGACACCAGTGTCTTGGGTACATGCCTTGGGGTTATTCATGAGAATGACGCCAAGGTCTTAGAGTCTTTATTACTGAGTCGATGAATATCGAATGGCAAGATCTGCATACAGGTTAGTACACAATACAAAATATTTCTTATTTGTAGAAGGGTCTTTATAATATAACTACATTTTGTGGTAATATCCTTCGAAATATTTTACGTTTTATGACAACCCTGCCGTTTCTTTAGCCTTGCTCTTAATTTAATCCTTGGCAAAATTTCTTGAATGCCGTAGCGTTTAAGCGGTGGTGACAGCTTCTAATTCTGAGGTTCGAAGACATGAGATCGACCACTTCCTCAAAAAGAATTGAAGAGGCCCTAGTGGGCGCAAAACTGTTAATGCATGGAGGCATAACAGTGACATTTAGGGTTGACTTTAAAGAGGTTGGGTCCCTTGATCTTCTTTGATGGCTAATCCCTCGATAGAAAGAGTGTATTGCACACGTGCAACACGTTAGAGGACCGGAGTTAGGTTCTTCGATGATTCCGCGACAATCAAGTCAATATTGATCTGATATGGAGAAAAGAACTGATGAAATTTTGTGTGCAGAAATTGCATACATTTGGTCAGTAGGCGATGTGTCTATTTATACCTAGCTAATCTGGGTATTTATGTAATCTCGGTTGAGTGCAAGCAGCCAGCTTACTCGCCTGATACTTTTATAGATGTCGGCCACGGGGGGATGAGTCACTCTTAGTGGTTAATGCGGCGGTAACAGGAGGAGTACTGTGCTGAAAGTATTTGATGAGCCATTAAGACTTTCGGGGAGGATGTAACCATGACTTCGCCCGTGCATTTAATATGATGGTGACTGGTTGTCGGCGAGGGGTTCAAGACTGCCTTTTGTCTCGATCTGACGAAAAGGGATGCTTCTCGTCTCGATCTAGTGAGAAGGGACGCCTTTCGTCTTAGCCTAGCATGAAGGGACATCTTTCGTCTTGGCTTGGCCTGGCGGGAAAGGACGCCTCACATCTCGGCCTGGCGAGAATAGATGTCTTTTGTCTTGGCCTGGTGAGATGGGACGCCTCTAGTCTAGACCTGGCGAGAAGGTACGTCTTTTGTCAGCATGTGTGGGTTGAGTTTCGAGTGTAGTCTGTTTGAGACACGTGGCAGCTAGTTGAATGTGATTAACACTTACTTATTTCTATGGTACAACATGTTCCTAATCCAATTTGTGTATCAGAGCTTGGCATAGAAAACCCCCCAAACACATGCTTAAGTTCCATACAATACCGAGAAAATAGAGACACGGAAGCTAGTAACAAATAAAATAGTAAACATATATCATGTGGATATGCCTTCATCATAATACAACTCAATAAGTATTTCCTATATTACAAATATTCACATCATATTTGTGAAAAGTTGCATTTACAATTCTAAGTTGGTAAATTAAGTTTTTTTTTACTTGTACACCCATCTAGTTGCATGTCAATTGTTGTTTCTTGAAGAAAGAACTTCTACAAGGAAAAAGAAATCAATTTAAATGAAAAATTAGTTTAAGAGCTAATGGGAATGTAGAAACTAAAAGGGAGCTAAGTACAAAACCAGAGAAGTAGGTGAACAAGAAGCTTGAGGAGAGTATAAGCAAATAAGTACATGGACTGTCTAGAGGCTTCTGATCTTTTTCATATTTTGCCCCAGTGGATAAATGTACATAATGCTTTTAAAAAAGAAAAGATCCTAAACTACCAACCAGAAACTTCTACTTGAACAATAACTGCTGTTCTACCGGCAGATGAACAAGATGTAGGTCATGAGTTCCTTCTCTTCCTTGAGTAACTTCAAAATTTAACTTTCAAAATTAAAACTATCATGATAAATATTCCTAAAACTGTAGATATTACTGAATAAGGACTTCTATGACATAATTGATCCCAATACATTGTCCAATTCTTTTAAATCGCATTCTTGTTCAGTCTGTTCATGGTTTACAGAGCCTTAGCGGAGTATCTAATGGTTTTAGCTAATTCTATAGCATCTTGTCTCGGATGAAGTTTCTACAGCTTCCTCATAATTTAAGGGGTTTGTTCAAATTGTTTATCTGATATTGCTCTGTAAGTGGTGCCTAACCATCCTTCTAAGGAGGATTTACCGGCCACCATCTCCCACATTCTTTGACAATTCTTAACCTTTACTGATGAGGAAATTATATAGCAAGAGAGAGAATGTAGAACAATAAGAAAGACATCTTTCCTTTGAAGAAACAACAACAACAACCAAACCTTTATCCCAAATATTTGGGCTCGGCTACATGAATTCTATTTTTTCATTCCATTCTGTTACGGATAATTTCCTTCGTTACGTTAGTCTTAATTATATCCTTCTTAATTGCTTCTGACCTAGTCATTCTAGGTCGACCTCTAGATCTCCTAGCCACATTAACTCTAATATTATCATTTTTTTTAGTCGGTGCACTAAGGGGTCTCCTTTGTATATGATCAACCATATTAATCTATTCTCTCTCATTTTATCCTCAATAGACGTAACCTCTAATTTACTATGGATGCATTCATTTCTTATTCTATTTTTTAATATATACCCACAAAATCATCGCAACATTCTCATTTCTGCTACACTCATTTTTTGAACATGTTTTTTAATTGCCCAATATTCTGATCCATAAAGCATAGTTGGTCTTATAACCGTCCTATAGAATTTTTCCTTTAGTTTCATTTATATTCTACGATCACATAAGACTCCCGAAGCACTCATCCATTTCAACCATCCCTATTTGATTCGATGCACAACATCATCCTCTATCTCACCATCATGCTAATGATATATCCTAAATAGTGAAAATGATTAGTTTTAGGTATTTCTTAGCCATCAATATGTACCATAGGCTCTCTTTATTTCCTACTTTTACTAAAAATGTATTCCATATATTCTGTTTTTGTTCTACTAATTCTAAAACCTTTAGACTCAAGAGCTTGTCTCCATTTCCTTTGAAGAGAATATTAAAGATTGAAATCTGAAGAAAAATAAAAGATTCTTTAATCTATCACGATAAATATCAACATCCCAAAAAAGCCTTGCACAATCTGTAACCAATTGAGGTACAACTATGGACAAATAACTTGGCAATAACCATGTTAAACCATGTCCTTCCACTCTAATGAGTCTTGACCCTTTCATCTGGGCTTGAGCGATTTCATGACCATCTTGTTTAAAATTGAAGTTTTTCTTTTTAACTTCAATAGAAATTTTGGCATTTGACCAGGCTAAACATCCAAAAATACATTGCTGCAAATTCATGCGACTATCCATCAAAATGTATGTCTTCACTGTCTACTCTTTGCTATCATCCTAAACCCCACTGGGATGGAAGTCATGTTCTGGGGAGCTTTCTTTCTCATCATCATGTGATTATGACTGGCTTTTTCATCCTAGAAGCTCGTTGTTTGGTCAATAATATGTTAAAGATTTCCATACTACAATGGTCTTTGGTGCATGAACTTAAGAAATCTAGATCATAAATGACCACATGGATTAGCAAGCTGCATTGCGCACTCTATGATTTATAGCTGTGTATGAAAACTTACATTATACAGTATATCCGTCAATCAGTTTCCATATACTCTACAACACTCACAGATTATTATAAATTACAAGATTACATTAATCTGCAAGTTACTCTTGTTTAGTTCAGGTTAAGGAAAAGCGCGCACAATTGGAAAAGTTAAGAAGTACATTTGCTAAGCGAGCATTGGAATATTTAAGGAACTACTTTGATACTATGGTGGATTTTATGATAAATGAAAAGAGTTTTTTTTCAGAGGTATTCTAAAGTTTTTTTTGTTTGCTTATATAATAATCTATAGAAATAACACTCTAAACTATATGTTTTTACTTATATGCATGCAGCGAGGTCAGCTAAAGAGGCCTGATCATGCAGAGCTAAGGTTCAAGTGTCGTGTTTATGCACGACTTCTGCAGCAATTAAAGGTTTATACTTATAAGAAATGGAAAAATTATAACTAGGTTCTTTTCTGCTGTCTTTCTCTAATCTTTCTTCATGTTGAATGTATTCAGAATATTGACAAGAATTCCCTGCGTGCTGTACGAAAAGCTTACTGTCATGGTCTTAACTTGTTTCTTCGCCGGGAGGTAATCTTCTTTTCTATTAGATTTGTGACCTTCTTTAAAGGAGTGTTGTATGGAAGGCCACACTCATAAACATACTAAGCTTCCTTTGTTGATACTGTTGTATACATGCCACATCTATACCTAATTTGCTGGTGTCATGTGGGTATTAATATCTTGTACATGAGCTATATACCCCCTTGTTCACGTGTCAAGGAATCTAAAAATGAAGCTATCTTAACCAGTGAGAGCATCATTAGTCATGGACAATGGTCTATATTTCAAATGGTTTCAAGACCCCACACCTGCGCATGAAGTAATGTTGATCATCATTTTTACTCATTTGCGGTTAACTATAGCTGTTTCCAATGATGTAATTCTCTGCCCATTTTCTGATGGCCAATCTATTGTTCAGGCTATTTATAACTCTAGATTTATCAACATCAAAGTCACTTTAATGTTATAATGGACAATTTTGCTCACTATACCTTTTCTTCTGTTCTCTTCTTTCTTTCTTTCCATGTTTGTGCAATCTGCTCTCTCCTTCCACTTCTTTACAGATTCTCTAATAGGCAAATATATTCTCATTCACCCACCACCTTTCTAAACTCTCGCATATCTAGCCCTTTTAAATCCGTTAACTGCAAATGAGATTTCTGAGCATCAAAGATGAACAGTAATGGTCTACTTGCAAACTTCCTTCAGAATGTACGATACTGAAAAATATTAAAAACTTCTGCTTTCTCTCTGGTTTTTATTTAAATTACCTACAAATTATTATTCAATTCATGAGTAGTAAAGATATTTCATTAATGGTTCTGTCAAGTGCATTTTTTCTGCACATAACTCGACTGATAATCTACAGTATTGTGAGAGCATGCATGGTGTTAGAGTTGTGCGTGTGTGGATGACGATAATGGCCTTTTAGAGGAGGTAGCTTCAAAGTGACGTGGAGATCGAGGAAAGGATGAGTCCAGGAGGAAGATGGATCAAATGGGTTTATGACTAAATTGGGTTAGGCACAGCTGTTAATACTGGATTCTTTGTTAAAACTTAGACTGCTCTTGGTCATTCGAATTCAACATTTGTAGGAATCTAATTCCAGACATCAAATGCTTATGGATATTGAATATGATGCTTTTTACAATCTGACCATTTTAGGAAATATAGTATCTCGTACGAAAACAAGAGTATGCAAACTTTCATAACTAATCCTATGTAGTGTAAAGAGAGCAGTGACAATGGCAACAGTGTCTTTAATTATGTCAATGGTGGTGGTGTCCGAAGACATCTGCAGGAAAAGCAACGATAAAATGCTAGTGAAACCAACGTGTAAGCCAATTGTCATGGGGTTGATGGTTGTGGCGGACATGCTAACCATGTAGGTAATGATGGTGGCAGTGGGTTTCTTTCTTTTTTTTCCCTCTTTTTTTTACGCGGTGGGGGGGGCGCCCCCGGCGCGCCCCGGGGGGGGGGCCCAAGCACGATGATGACCATATCGGTATTGGTGTTGGAGGATTAACTGTGGTTGTATCAATGGTAAGAGTGGTTGGCGAGATGGAACGATAAGAAACAAAAGAGAAGATGATGAGAAAGAGTACAAGTCATTTTGAGAACAATTTTGTTTCTAGAATGCTGGATATCCACCTATCATGGAGACAATTATATTTCCACAAAAGAAAATATTCCCACTTTTATTTCTAACCAACAAAATGTTTGTCATCTTATATGTGTTAAAATAGAGATCTCTTCACATGGCTTGGAGTAACGAGATGTAGGCAGATTTTACCTCTCTTTTCTCTACAAAAACACACAATCATGTACACACACATGCACAAGTGATAGTACGAGAATTCAGTTACTATAGGACAAAATTATCCCCTATGATAGTCTAAACCATAATTTGCTAACTTCTAATGCTGGTATGTCCAGTTCGTAGAGATTGTTAAACGTCCATGAAATGTATTTGGAGCTTGCAAACAAGTTATTTTCAATAATATAAAAAGAATGACAGTTTTACATCCAAGACTTAAGGTTCTCTTAGGTGCATGTTATTTTCGTAGAGATTGTTAAACGTCCATGAAATGTATTTGGAGCTTGCAAACAAGTTATTTTCAATAATATAAAAAGAATGAGAGTTTTACATCCAAGACTTAAGGTTCTCCTAGGCGCATGTTTCTTCATCTTAGGCTAAACTTCATTTTCTTGTAATGAGATTGCAGTATCCAACACCGTCTCTCTTCCACACCCACCCTTTCTCTCTGCAGACCTGGGCATGCATATCTCATATTAAGTTAATTTCACATAACCCCCCCTAAACTTTAGGGTGTTGCACATAGTCCCCCTGAACTTTATTTATCTCACATAACCCCCTTGAACGATGGGGTGTCTCATAAAACCCCCTGACCTTCACCTTATCTCACCTAAGCCCCCTGCCTGTAATTTGCAAATAACTAAAATGTCTTTAAGTGAAAAAGGGAAAATCCCAAACTCTGTCACTTGTCATTTATAGGCATCATACACTCTCCCCTAAATTTTGAGTTTTTCCTCTCAAGAAAATTTTAGTTTTTTGCAAATTTCATGTAGGGGGGACCAATGAGAAAAATTCAAAATTTAGGGGGGTTTTGTGAGACACCCTAAAGATAGGGGGGTTATGTGAGATAAACAAAGTTCAGGGGGTTATGTGCAACACCCCTCAAAGTTCAGGGGGGTTTGGCGAAATTAACCCTTACACACAATGACAAGGTTTTTGCAACATACTTTCTGGTAGGGAATCTGTGTCACTGTACTGGTTTCTGAGATCAGCCAGTATCATATGCAAGCAACGTAATAAAATAAAAGAAACTAACTTTAGATTACTTTCAGGATAAGTTTGCAAAGATTGGAGATTTTATTTAAGGAATTTTCTTTCTTGCATGCTTATTCTGCTTTGTTATTAATTTGGTTATGGTATGAAGGGAATACAACTGGATGCTATTTTGCCTTTTTCTTATGATTCCTAACACTCATGAAGAACATCCCAAAGCAATATGCACATGTTCCATATTTTTGATACTCTTGGATGATGTTATTTACTTGGACTCCATTAAAAACTATTAACCTATTTTCGACCCATTTGTGACACTTGAAGAAACATATCCTAGATACGCAGTCTTTATTCGTTTCGTTAGAATAGGGTTCTAGCTAGATCCCTTCCAATACAAAAGAAAACACGTTCAAACGTCAAGATCCTCTTTGCTTATTTTTTATTTTTCACTTTATCCTCTTAGTTTCTTTTGACTTTCTTTCCCTCAATTGAAGTTTTTAGTTTAATCTTTACGTTCGAGCCAGCATAAGGCCCTATATGTAAGAGTACCATGTTGGCTATCTTTCAGTCTTATTCATTTTTTTAGCTTATTTAAAAGTCTAAGTGGTAGCGCACCCATCTTTGGGGCTCCTTCTGTTAGAGCTTTCTGCATGTTGCTTGTATCTGTGAGGCCTATAATTTGATGTCCAGACTACATTTATATTAAACTCATTTTTATATTCATAGACATGTGAGCGGAAAGCATAATATTATCAAGAAGAATTTTGAAAGAAGCGTGCTGTGAATTTTATCGAAGAATTTTTGTATGACTGTAGATGATAATCTGGTTTCTCTTCTTTTTGTTTCTCAGGCTCGTGAATACTCAAATGAACTTCGTGCAAGCATCAAGGTAGCGAAATGCCCTATAATTTCACTCGAAACTGGTACTGGACCAAATCAGATGGGAAATGTAGATACTTCTGCAGTTTCTGAAGCATATTCAAAGATGCTTGCTGCGTTCATTCCTCTTCTTGTAGACGAGGTCATTATGTTTCTTGTATTTATGTCTTAAAGTAAAACTTAATTACATGGAATTATTTAAGGTCTTCGTTTTTTTTTCTACTGCAGAGTTCTTTCTTCGCCCATTTCATGTGTTTTGAAGTTCCTGCTAATGTTAACGATAACAGTTGTGGATCAGGGGAATTAAAGGATGCTAAAATGACTTCTATGCACAATGAAGGAAATGATTTCTGCATAACCAAGTTTTAGATAATGCAAAGATGATACTTGTGCATTATCCTTTTGATATTTTTATGCTGACACTGTTTTCCTCTTTGTACAGGAAATAATTCATCTGAATTGCGGGCATTAAATGAATACCTTCAAGCATTACTTGATGGAATACAGGTATATCTTCTAAGCTATTATAACATGACCAGGATCAATTAGTGGATCAAGTTTAAGAAAAAATCATTATTGTATGATATAAGAAGTTACTTGATTCTGTGATTTCTTAGATGAGAAAGTATATTTTTATGGTCACGTTCTTGAGTCTCTCATTATGCTCTTTAGTTTATATTGTGTCTTAGATATGAATTCCAAATTTCTTAGAGAAAAGAAATTTGGAGTTCTTTTTCTCATTCACATGTTCTTAACTTAAGAATCACCAATGAAGTATAGTTTTTGTATCTAGTGAACTGTTAATTTTTTTGGCAGTCTCTCTCTTACAAATTTATCACCGGAAAGTTGGGAGCAAGCCGAAGGTTGATGTTGTTATTAGATATGAACCTCAATATATTTGTGTAACTGGAACCTTCTTTGTTTGAGTTGGCTTTAGGCTATGCCATTTTGACGGGACATGTCTTATATAATGTTGGCAACGATAATTTGTCCCATGACCTTCACTATGCTCTGATCTGAGACAACTAAATATGTTACATATCTTTCTTATCATGTTGTATTTCCAGAGACTGCTGTAATTTCTTTGATGAAACACTAAAAATCTTCAGCAAAATCAACGGCTAAATCTATGTTCATGTTAAATTTTTGTCACCTGTCAATGTGTTATTGAAATTACTGTTATCTGTAATCTAATACATGTTTCTAATTTGGTGATTCCCATAACAAGTTTTTTCATAATAATTTATGTAATATAGTTTTCTATGGAAGTCCAATGTTACTCCCACTTCTCACATCAAGCATATGCTCACATTCATCATTATTTAGGTACATTCACTTAGCTTGATGATTCTTTTTTACTTATTGTTCCCAACTTCCCACGATTTGAGTGTAATCGTCTGGTACCTTTTTCTTCCTAATTTTCCGATAACTGCTTTTGTAAGGGTAAAAGAAGTCCATGTCTTTACATCTGTGTTATCTGTCTTGATCATGATATGTATTTTCATCTTCTTAAATCTAACAATAGAACCTTAACGTGTATATACATACTTATCCTCATTAGATATATTACATTTTCTGCTCCTTTGTCTACACTGCATTTTATTTTCTGGAATCTTTTATCGAGGACAAATAACAAGCACCTTTACTCACTGGATCAACGACAGACTTCACAGATCTTCAATAGTTGACATCTGTGTAATACAAAACTTTTTGTTAACATGTATGATACTTATCACTGTTATAGGAAGATTTTTATGCATTGGTAGATTGGGCGTTCAAGGTCGATCCATTGCGTTGCATTTCGCTGCATGGAATTACGGAACGGTACCTTTCTGGCCAGAAAGCCGATACAGCAGGATTTGTCCATCTGTTGCTTGATGACCTAGAAACTCGTATCTCAACGCAGTTCGGCAAGGTTAGTATCCATTAAAATGTCATACTATCTTATAGTTTTCTCTTATCAGGCTGTCACCCAGCTAATTTTGTGCCTTCTGTTCATTCTAGTTTGTTGATGAAGCATGCCATCAAATCGAGAGGAACGAGCGCAATGTACGACAGATGGGAGTTCTGGCATATATCCCAAGGTTATTTATATATTGAACTAAGATTTTCCAGCTTGTTTTATAATTCAGTTAAAAATGTCAAGGTCATGCTTTTGATCCGCACTTTTGTCCCCACATATTACAAGTAATGCTTGACATTAAGCAATTTCATATTATCTCTATGAAGTCATTAACTGTTTACTCCCTATTATTCAGGAATCACCCCGAAAGATACAGGTTAGACACCAGTTGGGATTAGGAAACTGAAAGTATATTCTTTACAGCCTAGTATTATACGAAAATAGATTATCTTTACAACAGTGGCCCAGGAATAGGTTAGTAGAAACTTCTGAAACATTAAAAAGGGGAATGACACTTTTAACACAGGTAACCATGACAACAATGTACAGTATGTGGATGTGCCGAATCTGAAACAATGCCAAACATCTGGAACGCCGGCTAGGTTACTCTGCTTGAGCATCTTTGTACACACTATTACTGCTTTTGATATTCCTGTCCTCTGGTCCTAGCCTCAGATTGCCACAATTTGCACTAAAGATATTGTCGCCAGTTGTGTCAGTTTGTTTATTTAGTTCTGGGCATCAACTCTGAGCCATCTAGGCAAACTCTTGGAACACGGATTCTACCATTGCTTCCACCATATTTCTTCTTACAGCCAGGTCTTTACTTTATGTAATCTGGTATTTTCTGCCCTCAAAATTGTGCCGGCTCATCTCTGTATCACGCAAAACAGATCTCCTAGTATTTTTCATGAGACATACTGATACATATACTTGGAGACATCATGAGCCATACTGGGATATATACTTGAAGACACTGCATAATTTGCAACTTGCAAGAAATATGTGTCGATAAACAGTTTCAGAATATTTTTTAGACATACAAGCATATTCATGTGGGTTCTCAGATGCTGTAATTTATCAATAAGCACATTTGGGAAGAGAAACAAGTTAAAAAAGGTGCCTTCATTGGTAATGTCATGATATTGATGCTTTCCATTCCTAGGAGGAGCACATAGCATATTGCAAACTTCATTGTCCTTAAAAATCGTTGTTTTAAAAAGCGGACTAAGCACTGCCTAGGCCTAAGCAGTACTTAGGCCACTTGCATAGGTAGGAAAGCATTGGCCACTTATGCAGTCCGCACCATATCCGAAAGGGGTATGTTGCTTCCTTAGGCATAATAATGGATGAAGAGAGTGGGCAAAGTCAAAATTGATCACATCAAAAATTCATATCCAAGTCCATCTTAATGCAAACGGCAAGCATAGGATTTCAAATCTCCTAACATAATCCTTCCTCTGTTGATGCTAAAATTCCTAGTGCCGCTTAAGCGCCTGCCCAGGCACTAACCGCTTGGTCCAGTGTTATAAGCACCTAGCGCTTTCTGAAACATCGGTACCTATGTGGATACTGTGATAACTGGAAACTGATCAAACATCTAAAACAGAATTCAGGCCTTGGTTCCATTATAGATGCATAACAAATTTGCAACAGATGATTATAAATTGAAAAAGAACAAAGATTTGTGCAATAATAGTATGAAGTTTAATAGGTGATAGGTACAAAATTGAGGAAGTAGGTACCGGTAAGTTACTTCCGCACTAAAAAGGTAGCTCCCAACGATTGACAATCTAGTATGTTAGATTCAATAAATATTGGATGCCTGTGTTACTCAAATATACATGCCAATGAATCGACTAAGAATCCATGACCTATTGACTTGTTCTGAAAAAATGCAAACCAGATGCTATCTGTTTCGGACACCCAATAAGTAAAACTTTCAGAAGTAAGTGAAATTATAACATTTTTTTATTTAAACCAAAAAAATATAGAGCAATAGTGCAATAAAAGTACACATGGCAAACCATCCTTATGTGAAGAAACACTTTATATAGATTAGGTGTTATAATGTTTCTTGTTTTTTAAATTACAAATTATATATCAATAAGCATCATACAAGAAGCAATTTATAATTAGGTGAGTTTATAAGGATTTGTTGGTGAATACCCCACAAGTTGATCACTTTTAAGATAAATATACTGAAGTTTTTTGATAATAAATACATTGAAGTTTTCTTTGATGCATTTAACGGAGCTAACAGTTTTATAGTAAAATTACTGCTTTAACCGTTATCTCCTATCACACCTTCCTCCTATCCATCTAAAATCCATTGAGCTCAGTTGATGACCCTCTCTTCAGCGTGCACAACCTCTGTCCCTTACTCCATTGAACCCAGTGCCTTCGACATGTGTTCAACGGGTTTCACCAACAACATCAAGCTTCTATCTTTCCTACTCTGAGGCTCCTCCGACATCTATCACATGTACTCGATGGGATTCAGCACAATGGAACATGAAAAGTCAACAGATACTCATCAGATTTGAGCATCCTTTTCCCTCTATGCTCCATCTAGACCATCTTCACGAATCACGACCTTGTTTATCACCCAACAGTGACAACTCCGGCAACATTGGTCTTTCTATCCACTAGTTGATCCCCCTGCAACCCAAACCCATCGCCTCTGCAGACTCAAGATGAAGTCGGGTAGCACCAATGTTTATGCAACTGTGAGATCAATGGACAAATCTAGGGATATCTTGGGCTGATCTAGAAACTCGCCTGCCAGAGCGCACATGTGACTCATCTTGTCCTTCAACATCATCAGTGACAATGGCATCTATTGAATTTCCACCTTCCAACTTTTGCAAAATATCACTTCTTCGGCAGCATCACCATACTATATCCCCTTTCCTAACATAGATTCACCATAACTAATTATCACGTTCTATAACACTTTCACATAACTGCTCAATTTAGAATTTGATTGTGGTATGGTAGTCTCAATGTTGATGGTTCATAAATACTTGCCATTATCTAAATCTTCATATTTTTGTGTAGATAGATCAATGTAGCTATACCCCGCATCTGTCATGTAGAAGCATGCGGCAAGTTTCAAAAGGTTTGGCCTACACAAATGTAGCTATATTCCGCATCTGTTGAAAAGCTCATGTACTTTTCAGTAAATAGCGTAAAAAATTATTTTTCACTCGACCACCTAATGCTTGACAATGGCTTTATGTTCTCAATGTGATCTTAATCCTATCTAATTATAATATATTTATGTACTAATATAGACATTGGTTTGTCTCTATCCTGCAATATAAAATATATTCCCCTATCCCGCTCACTTAGATTTTGACTCTCTTCAGTAGGTATATGTGTAGATTGAACTTAAAGATGGGTTTTTTTTTATTATATAGGTTTGCTACTCTTGCAACACGCATGGAGCAATACATCCAGGGTCAATCTAGGGATTTGGTTGACCAGGCATACACAAAAATTGTGAGTTATTGCACGCACCCTGGACTGATTATGTTTCTTTTCTTTTTGTGTGTGCATGATAAACCTCACAAAAGCCAGAAAGATCTGTAGGTTCGAACTTTGAATAAGTAGAAGAGAGAAGGACCATAGAGGCAGAGGAATCCGAAAAGGAGCAAAGACTAATTACGAAGGAAAGGTTACGAGTAACAGGCAACTTACTGAAACTAGAACCTCAAAACACTAAAGAAAGTATATATGACAAGGGCACTTGTTAGTGATGGGCTATGACTCTGGCTATAGTGCTACATATTGTTTGCCTCTTGTTGTATTGCGAGATTCTTTGGTTTCTTTCAATAAACTTTCCAGATGATGCACTTGGAGATTGTTTCAAGCCATAAACCATTTTCCTATTGTACTCTCCTTGAGCAACAAACCTAAGAGCTTTCTCTATAGAACTTCTTTTCAATGTTCCATTGAGAAAGGCATCTTGAACTCCAATTAATGTAGTATTCAAAGATAAATTATGCAAGAGACTTGAGCATATTAATAAAAGCCATCTTGGATGGGGATAATGCTCTTGTTAGGCAATCTCATGCATATAAAAAATGACTTTGCACCAATCAGACATGCCTATAGTTGGGTGAAATTCATTGGGATTTAGCTTCAAATTGTAAATCCAATTATGATAATCTGCTTTCTTCAGATTTTGGAGATCCCGAGTTCCATCATCATCAAGAGTCATCATTTCCTCTTTCATATCTTTCCTTTGATTTGGTAAGGCCGTGCTTCCGATGCAGATTATGATCGAGATAGATGCACATGTGAAAAAAGTTAAAGTAGGTGAAAAGTGAAATTGTGCCTTCCTGGCGTTGTGATTAGAATTTCTAGAGATCAAGATGGAGCAAGCTTACTAGGCTTTGGTACTATGGACGAGTTGAGGACTTAGGGTTTTGAAATCCACTCAGCATGATATTTATACTATTTAATGGAGTTACTGTGTCAGTGGTAGGGAGTTATATGTAGATATATCTGATGGGGAAACTTTATGTAATCTCGAATGATTGAATAAATAGGATTCGCTAGATGAAAAGGATATATTCGTCCAGTTTGAGAGTGTTATATTCAGCTTGGATGTGACGAGTAGAGTCGTAGAAAGTGATATAAGAAATGAAGGATCATTTAGAATCGGGACTAATAGTAGAAGTACTAGTTGGAGTGGGGACTAACACTAGAAACAAAGGATCATCTAAAGTTAGGACTATAACTGTAGTTATGATGGTCTTGCGGGTATACACATAAAAATAGGATAAAAAATGAGTGCATTCTTATGAGTTAGAGGTTAATGGTATAAGAGGTTGCTTCTATCGAGGATAAAATGAGAGAGAAATTGATTGAGATATTTTCGTCATATATAACGCATGCCTCCCAGTGCTCACAGGTTGAAAAGTGATAATATTATAGTTATGGGCAAAGAGATTTAAATGTAGACCTAAAAGAATTTGGTTGGAATCAATAAAGAAGGATTTTTTTTAACGGAGGAGACCCAAAATAGAACTGGATTGAAGATTAGCATTCATGCAGCTGACCCCAAACATTTGGGATAAAAGAATTTGTTGTTGTCGTACTATAACACTAGTAACTCTTGTTTCCAGGAATAATCTAAAAGTGCACTTAATAGACCTGAGGTCCAACTTGGAGACACTAGCCTATTGTTGCGAGCGAAGCCCAACAAAAACATAATAGGTTGTGAAAGAAATGCTGGCTTGGAAGGAAAAGATAGGTCTGTGTTTGTGTGGGTGAACCTGAAAGCCAAGAGCAGAAGGTCATATATGATTAATCATAAAACTGCAAGAACAACATCAGCTGATGGACGTTTCTGAACTTTCTTATGCATCAATATAATACAACTAACTTCTGTTAATGCCTATTTTTACACCCCACTATACCGTTCTTTTGTGGTGTCTACAACAGTGGTACCATATTACTCCGGGGGGCCCCCCGGCCCCCGCCCGCTCTCTTTTTAAAGCTTGATACAAGTGCATGTCACACTCGACCATGTAACGGCCATCTCATGACCCTCCTTTGCAAGGAAGAAACAGTTATGATATGTTCTTGTTCCTTCATAGGCAAAAATGAAATAAATTAATTAGGTACCATAATGCTCCATAAACTCAGAAAAAGAATTGAATACTTCTCGGTATTATCACTTCTTAGAACAAATAGAAAGACAAAATTAAGTATTAGTCACAATACAAAATTTTCTAAATAAAAGAGAATTGCTCAAACCGATTCTTCATCAGCCAAAATCAAGAAATTTCATGAATAATTGTCGACAAAGGTAACACAGTACTTGTTACTACTATCTGACTCATTTGTTTGTGGACCCAAAGCGTCACGATGAACAAGTTCGGGTTCGAATTAGCTGATGCACTTTATGCTAAGTGGGAGAAAGTTGAGGGAAGAGAAAAAATTATTAAGGTAATTAGTCTATAATTTATATGTTTTTTGCCCCATGTCTTCATAAATTTGAATGTGAAGCATTGAAGTATTTTCATCAAATAATATTCAAATGCATAATTACCTTTCTAGTTCTAGTTATCTACTATACACTTTGAAACATGATAAATGCACCCCAAAAATATTACAATCTACTTTGTACGAAACTTGCTTACCAAAGAGACCTACCCCCCTCAAATCCAACATAGCTAAGTGGTGAGTTGCGTTCCCGAATTCCTACCACGACCCACTAGGTACCATTTACAGTGTAACTGTGATTGGAATAACCTTCAACTGAATCATTGAATGTTACAAGCCTCTAAACTCATGCACTTTGCAATCATCATTTCTCATTTTAAGACCCTGAAAAATACTTTGATCACAAAAGAATTAGATGAATCAGTTCTATCACCAAGTAAGTTTGCTGAAAAAACAACAAATTCAAATGAAGATGCACATATAGACTAGAGGATAAATATACCAACAAGATAGGGTGAACAACGTTTACCTTATGCGT
This sequence comes from Asparagus kiusianus, assembly GCA_022839385.1. NCBI lineage: Eukaryota > Viridiplantae > Streptophyta > Magnoliopsida > Asparagales > Asparagaceae > Asparagus > Asparagus kiusianus. The sequence continues at coordinate 83,195 of BQKN01001033.1, forward strand.
TAGGAAGTAACACAAAACTGAAGTAACGGAAGGAAAATATGAGCTAATACTTATATGAAACCCAATCATGATAGAGGCACCCAAGTGCGTCATCATGATAGGTATAGTTATGTGACTTATGTCTGAATAATGGTAGCTGTGACAGAAGATGACAACCTTCCTCTTCAAACTGATTTGCTGATACTCTCCCTGATAAAACACCAAAGCAGATAACTCAATGCTCCTGTGGTAGACTCTGAGATCATGGTGGATACAACCAAGCAGGTACATTTTGGGGAGAAATGGTGTTGCAGATCCTCACAGCACCTCTAGACATGTTGCATATTCTGGTTTTAGACTATTCAGAATAATCATCTGCCAGCTGTGGTCACTTGGAACATAATGATTTAGCTATTATATACCTTGTTAGAGCCACAAATAAGGGCCAACTACCCTTCTAAATATGATATATGATAAAAATCATACACTTCAGAGATGTTACTTTTGTCTGTATATATCACCGAGATATTCCCTTAGTTAAATAGTCTGCAAGTAGATCCATAGCACTATTGTCCAAAGGCTTAAGCAACAGGCGTAGTCTAAGTACTATCTTGCTTCCATTCAATTTGTCATTGGAAATGGACTTTGGGCTGTATACTTCTCCTTTATTTTGTATCTGTTAGATAAATCTCTACAATTCTTTTTCCACTTTTGTTAATTATCTCCATTTAGTTTCTGATTGGCTGATTCTTCTAGAAGAACAAAAAAAATCTCAGGAGCAGAAACCGGTTTCCCTTCTTCGATAGTGTTTCAATATTTATTGTCCGTGTATATTGGGGTTGTAGTTGTTAAAAAACCAGCAAAAAGGGCAAACAAGCTAATATTTTCTCATTGAAAAGAAAAGGCTTTGTGTTTACTAGCTAAGTTCGTTGAAGCTCCAGAATCCCAATATCTAAATAAATAGTATGCTTTAACTTTCCTGCAAACTGTTACTTTTTCCTTCCCGAGCTTGTTTTCTGTAAACTGCAAAGTTAGTTTTTGCTTGCTATTTTCACATGATTTCTTATGACCCAAGTAGAAATGTTGGTTTTCTGAAATGATTTTCACGTGCTATTTTCTTTTAAGCATTTAGGTCCTTAGTAGCTTTCAAATAATATAGATTTCTCCAGCAGTTGTGAAATTGTGATTGTGAATAATATCTGCTAAATTGGTTATCGAGTTTGTTGATGGATTTGCTACCCTGCAACAGGTAAGCATAATGTTTGTGACCTTGGAGAAGATTGCACAATTCGAGCCAAAATATGCTGAGATTGTACTTCTGGAAAACTATGCTGCTTTTCAAAACAGGTTATAAATATGTATATTTTTCCCCTTTATTATCTTTTCCATAAATTTGGTAGAAAAAGTTAAATTTTTATGGGTTTTATCCCTGTTTATCTATATTTATATTCTTGATATTATCTTTCTAATTTAATTATCATATGTGAAAAAGGTTTATATATAAGTGCAGCGTATTTCTGACTAGAGTAATTTATCTGATTGCAGCTTTTATGATTTAGCTAATGTGGTTCCAACACTCGCAAAATTTTATCATCAAGCAAGTGAATCATATGAACAGGCTTGCACACGCCATATCAATATGGTTATTTTTATTGTATGTAGCTTTCATTTTCTTCCTGATTCTTCTTTCCTCTGTGCACTATCTGCTTTGTGTTCTCATAATCTTCTCATGTTTCTAACATATTAACATTTAGTGGGAAAATTTATTTTCTTTGCAGCAATTTGAGAGGTTATTTCATTTTGCTCGTAGAATTGAGGAGTTGATGCAGAATTGTACACCAGAGGAGGTGAGTGAACGAATAAATATTTAAAACTGTAAGAACTTCCCTATCGGTTGATGGGCTTGTGCCTAATATCCCTTCCATTCACCAAAAACTCCTAAGTCTTAGTGAGGATTGACACACTCGCACATACACCCACTTCTATGTTCCAACTGCATGCAATTAGAACTCAGATGGTCCTCTAATTGACATCAACCAGGTTGATGCAGTTAACAAAAGCTTGTTTTAGCTTTAACATATTTGTATATTAGATTGTTACTCTCCTTGGCCTGTCAACGCTAGTTGTATTTTCCTAAAATATTCCATCTAGGTGATATGAGCTATATAATTGAAGAAAATTTAATTATTTAGCACTGTTGGTAGCCTCAGGTATTATTATAATGTCATACACCGATAGGTCCTATGTTGCCTTTGTTTTCATCCTAATTTCTGCAAATCTTTTATTGGAATTTGGCTGCACATTTCTAGAGTTCTGCATGCTTGTTTTTCATGCATGTGAGCATCTTCATGGAGACATCGAGTAGTGTAGATAATTATTTTACAGTGTTATTCTGAAAGATCATGTGGGTCATCACATGAATGATCTTTACCCTCTTCATATTTTTACGTTCTCAAACATCTAAATAAGATGAATTAATTATTTTCTACTCATGAACAAGGCAATCTCATGCTTTGCATTAACCCAGCCTTACTCTTGTATGATTGAGAGTTTTCCATGAGCTTTGAGGTCATAATGTTGCATCTATGCTTCCACTATCTTTTCCAATGCAATAAAAGGGGAGGTGTGCACATATTCTATTAAATTGGGGGAGGGAATCCATGTTCTCTACTTCCAGCCCATCCATACTATATGCTTTTTTCCATCTTGTATCAGTTCTTCTATCCCCAAAATTTGTCTTTTGTTTGCAATTACCTCTACTTTTGTTTTATTATAGGAACAATCGCTATAGGTTTTATTGTAAGGTAGTGGGGTCCCATGATATCGTGTCACTATTTTCAGAACTTCGGATCATTTAGGAAGAACTTCATCGTAGGTTCACACTTTACGTGTTTTACAACGAAAATCTAGTGTTGCAAGAGCATATGGGATTTTATGGGTCTAATTATCAAAATTGTGTTCCATTAAATAGGAATTTAAGGCCTGTCAGTCAAGTTCATCCTGACGTTGCCTTGATTGGGTTCAAATGAAAATTTACACCAACTGGAATGATGCCTGTTATGCAATTTTCCTAAAAAAGTTCCATAAGCTAATGCAACAGGTCATGTTCCACAATGTGGGAGTGCTAAACGAAGAAAAATTACCATGGTGTAATTATTAGTTTTATAATTTTCTGTTATGCCTTAGTCGGAAGGCCTTTTTACTTGTTTCCTTAGTATTCTTTGGGTTATCAAGAGAGATAAAGTCCACCTCTTCTTTGTTAATTGGTCAGTAGAATTTTATCAACTTTCTTTCTTGTAATAGTTGCTGCTTTCTTCGTATTCGATGCAAGTCTGAGTAGTTTTATTTTATTGCAAGTATTGGCCTTTAGGCAATCTGCAGTAATTCTACGATTCGACCATTGCACACAGGAGATATATTTTGATTAAATCCAACACATCATTCAATTTATGGCACCCTTTTTTTTTCAGTTGGAAAGCATTTGAAAGCCTCTCCAAAGTAAAGGAAATCTTGTTATGAGGAGACTGTGTTCTTTTTATACTTAATGACCATCTTTCCGCTCTGATACATGCTTTACTAGTTTCCTGTCTCCATGCCTTTCACATGTACAATATTCTCCTTAAAAAATGTAGAAAGAAGTACTCCAAACCCTAAAGTAACTAGTTTAGTTCAACCAACTTATAGTGTCTCCCTCCCTCGCTCTCTCAAATGAATATCTCTGTTGTTTTGAAATAAACTGCATGTTAATTTTCTTTCAGAGAGTTTTCTCACCAACTGTTCTCTATTACTCCCAAGTATTACTGATATTCCAGGTGGACAATGCGATCCTATACTCATGCTTAAGCTTCTTAATCATGTCCCATTCTATAATTCTCTAAACTATTTCCATTTGGCACTTGATGCCTGGTATGCTGCACTCCTTGTTGTTGCAAAGTAAATGCAAGTACTTTTTCCCGTATATTGCATGAACAATTTGATATTCCAAGTGACTATTGCAATCCCATGCTCATACTTAAGCTTCTTATCATGCTCCCCTTACTATTCTCTAATCTACTTCCATTTCACTCTTGAGGCCGAATATGCTGCTCTCCTTGTTGCAGAAAGTAAATGCAAATGCTTTCAATTGTCTACTGCATAAACAATGGAAAGAGACAATATGAAGGGGAAAATAGAAGAAGTGGAAACACAAGTATTTTACATGGGAGACTCTCTTGATGTTGGAGGGAAAAGCATGGGGCCTATCCCAGCCAACCTTTCATCATAAATATGTTATTATTACACTGTTTTAGTCTTTTTTTTCTAGGCACACTAGAGAATTACTAGTATATAAACTATTAACCAAAGAGGCAAGAAGTCTTTAACACAAAACGAACTGAAGTCATTCTTTATTACTACGCCCGAGATGATCTCCTTGGATTCTGATGGATGAAATTTTGATGGATATGAACCTCGGTGTTGCCCCAAGCTTCTCTATCTATAGGAGAGATCATGACCATTGAGCTTCCCATCTCATGGAGTTCAGAAAACTTTATATTGGCGAGGTCAATATGTCATTCTTTTAGGAGACTTTACATCTGTTAAGAAGTATTATCTGCCTTTCGAGGTGACTTCCCACCTCCTGATAATTAGTCATAACATGTGTTTTTTGACTTTTTCATCTTCCTAGAAAGTTCTCTTCCAAGAAGGAAATATCTACAAGCTAATAAGTTCCATTGATGCCATAGACTTGTGAATTATTTATAATTCCGGGTTTGAAAGGCTTTTCGGAATTCTGCAAACTTTCATATATTCATATTGTTCTATGTTGACTGACTTTGCCCTCTATGTATATTGCTGTATGGAGCCTCAGGAAGCATGTTATCGTGAATTTTCTAGCGCAAGTTTTTTAGAGATGTTATTGTTGTGCCTAATTCAGCTTTAATCTGCAGATCCCTTTCCAGGTTGGACTGTCAAAAGCCGATCTCCGGAAAATGTTGAAATACAGCATGTCAGGAGTAAGTATAATCAGAAAGAACTTCATGCACTTACTCTCAAGTCCCACTGATACTTATTTGTGTGCGATTATATAATTTGAGTATGCATTTTATCAGAAAGCCCTGCTCTGTGTAGGGCGTTCTGAACCTTAGCATGAGGAGTAATGGGCGGCATGATGATAATTTCCATGCCCCCTCTACAGTTCACATCATCTCGCTCTGTGGGTTCTGATAGGATTATTTATTGTAAAATTAACTATCTTTTGACAGGTTGACAAGACTATATATGCCATGTATAAGAAGTTGCAGAAGAATTTCACTTCAGAAGAGCTGTTGCCTTCTCTATGGGACAAATGCAAGGTATCCTCTGTACTCTCATCTATAAAGGAACGTGATGAATTTAGTAGTCCATCTGAATTTGAAGTCTGATCATGTGAAAAATGTTGGTCAGATACTACTATTCTTTCTTAAATCCGAAAAATCATAAAATAAACTTCTTTACTTATGATTAACAATGTTATTGGGATGAAAAAGTAATTTGATGTGCTGCTAACCTTTTATGCTAGCATTGTGTGACATAGGAGCCTCAACTGTATTTTCACAACGAGCTAACATAGGTTGAAGGAACAGACACTAAATCATAGATGTAAACTATCATCTATTTACACATGGAATTCTTCCCGTTTATTTATGATGATTCACCATTGTCTTGGCCTTTTCCCATCAAAATGGGATCAGACATGAAGTTCAAGCCTTTGTGAAGTTTAGGATTGCTTATGGTGGGGTTAGTCACCTAGAACTTAAAATTAGAACTGGGATAAATTTTTAAGGTGTTAGTCACGTAGAACTAAAACTAGAACAAAATTTTACAGTGTTAGTCAAGTAGAACTCTAACAAAACTAGAATTGGGATAATGGTACAAAATTATCCCACTTTTTTTTTTATACCAAAATGAGAGTTCTAGTCTCTCAAATTATTCCAAGTTTTAGCTTGGAACTATGTGGTAAAAAACTAGAACTCATATTTATTTTGTTATTTTTTATTTTTTATATTCCTTTTTTTTTCTTTACTTCTTTCCTATTATGGTTATCACCATCATTAGACCATCATTATAATAATAATTGTCAATATCTTATAGTCTAACCAAAAGTTAGTTAATAGTAAAGAACATTCTTGTAAGCAATTATCAATCAATAATAATAAGTTTAAAATACATAAATAGTATTTATATATTCAAAATGCATAAATATATATTTCATGGTTATAAAAAATGTCCTACGTTATTTTATCAAAATATCTCGCTTCACAAAATTGTTCCTTATTTATCCCACTAAAATATCTCATTAGCAAAAAATTATTCTACTTTAACAATTATCCCATTTTGCATGAAAATGTCCCAATTGACTAACACCCCCTATGAGTTTTGTGCCAAATATACTGCTATGTAAACCAAGGACAAGAGAGGAGCTTGTAACAGGAGTCGTCTAGTTAGCTCATAGGAATAATTTTATCCTCTTCGTTATGTTATGTAGTTGAATCTTATGCAGCCAAGGATTAGCCCTCTAAAATTTCTTTGAACTTAGAAGGAGGTGTTGAGACTTTGTTTTGATGAATATAATCACATGAGCGAGGCTTGGTAGGGGCTGAAGACCCAAACATGATAATATTTTTCTATAAATTTTCAAATGATTGGACTCTAAACATTCTAAATCTGAATAATAATCCTTCCTTCAGAACTACTTACATGCTTAAATAACATGCAAGTGTGTCCTCAACATCCTCCGACTAAAACACAAATTATTTAACTGTGTTAAAAGTACTATACACTTTATATATGTGATCCTTTCAAGTCGGCCTTCATCTACACGAAGGGTATGGAGAAAGATTCGAAATAGGATGGAGCAGAAGAGAGGCCTATCCCCTTCAGTCCCAATACAAGATCTCAAGAGTAATTAACTTTCTCCCTGAAATATTTAATAGGACAATTTTTAAATAGACCTTCTCAGAAACAAATTTATCAATTTTAACCTATTTGCAAATATTTATCAAAATCGACCTAGTTTCAACTATGTTAGCAAAACTGGATCGATTTTGGAAAAAAAAGTTTCCGAACTCCACGGGATTGGCAATTCTGTAGAGCTAAATCGTGTGTTAAACTCTATGGGACTTCCAATCCCGTAGACCCTACGAATTTTTTTTTTCAAAATCGAACTAGTTCCTGAAATCTTTATCAAAATCAATCTAGTTTTAGCCAACGTGGTAGGTCTATTTTGATAAATATTTTGAGAGTAGGTCGATTTTGATGATTTTTATTTGAAGGGCCTAGTTCAAAATTTTGTCCTATTTAATAACGGGAGACAATTTACTTCATTGGGAAGAATTTCACCTCTTGATGAAATTCTCTCTAATCTGTTGTTTTCTCTCTCTACTTCTTTTCTGACATGCTAGTTTTTTCGGAATCTTTTCATGCAAGGAGCACTTTAGTTTGTGGTCTACCATAGTCTGTAAATAACCCCAAGGCTGTTGAAATTCCATTGGAGAAACCTCCTTCCGATGTGAATCTTTAGTTAACTAAACAATTGACCTCCTATCATACCAGCGCTAAATAGGTGATATTGGTTCAAGATTATTGGGTAGATCTTAATTGTCTAAGAATTCTCCTTTCTAGGTTTGTGATCAGGACTCGGGTTGTTTTGTTGGATGCTCGGACTAAAAATTGGATGGTTGCGATTTCAAATAGGAATTTTTTCCCCTTTTTTGTTTTTATTAGACTAGGATTGATAGTTGTATTATACCATAAATCATTAAATTAAATGATCAATGTCAGTGAAAATACTTATCAATTAATTAATTAAAATTTTACTATTAAAGTAACATCAAATTAATTTCTTAAACTAGATTATCCATTTACATAGTTAAAAATGTGATTATTAAGAATATAGAAACGTAAAGAAGAACGGAAATATGTAATAAAAACAATTAGTATTTTTGGCTAATATCTTAAAAGAGATGTATAAAATAATTTTGTTAGTCAAATGATGCATAATCCCTTCCCTCAAATTCCCAAACCGAAACCATAACCAAAACTTTCCCACCGTAGCCCTATATGCATAACCCCTCCCCTCGATTTCCCACCCAAAACAAGCTTCTTACTCATAAACGAAATATTTCTCATCCAAACCCTTAATTGTTAAATGCAAAATCCTCATACCCTGTTCAGAGTCATTTAACTTTTCAATCCAAGCCAGGGGCTACAAATTCGGACTTCTTTTTGGTTTTGGATTCTTTAGTCCTAATCCTTATTTCGGCTTTTATTCATTATCATGAAAATTAGAGGGAGAAGCAGGGGGGACATCTTTGCAAATGATTATTACAAAACTAAACAGTAGAAAACATACTATCTGATTTCTGAAAGACTTCAACAATTTGTTTTGCAGAAAGACTTTTTGGATAAGTACGAAAGTTTTCTTAAATTGGTCGCGAAGATATATCCCAGTGAACCCATTCCCTCTGTCTCAGAGATGCGAGACCTCCTCGCCTCCATGTAGATGTGCAGAAATTTTGACCTCTTTTCCGCAGGAAGAGCATAAGTTTTCTTCTTTCCCATTTATTTTCAAATCTATTGAACTTATTAAGATATTGTATCTAAGTAAGTTTCCGTTGGTTTTGGAGCAATTTTCTGCTAAATTGAACTTTTATCTCTTTTTTTATTTAGCATCCTCATTTTAATTGCTCGAACCTCATTGTGACTATAACGACACCTACTCCTACTGCCGGTGTATTTATTTATAAGACAGATCACAATTATCAACGTCATGGATTCACAGCAACAATTTGCTTCTATTCCTAACTTCGTGACTCCACTTTTTGAATGATTCGTGAGTTGGAAGATTTCGAGTTGGGCCTACCTCTTTCTCAGAAACGCACAATCGCAAGAAAAAGCAAATGCTCAAAAATAAAAAGGTCAATGTTTTCCGCCCTTGGCTATTTATCTTCGGCATCTTTTTTACGCATAATACTTAACTTGTAAGCGCCAGTTATGCAAGTCGATTTTACTTTTAATAGGCAAATTTCATTAACAAATATCGATTACGACCAAAACAAAATACTAGTTGGCATGAGTGCGTTTTATATCTAAAAAAAGGTATCAAAGAAATTCCGAGGAAACGCTTGCATGTAATCTAAACCAGCGTGTTGTGCTCTTTGTTGAGGCACGAGAAAAAGATTTAGTTGTAATAGACGATGAAAGACGTCGGAGCCTAAATTTATTTTTGACATTAGATGTTGTCGGAGAAAAAGCTGGGCGAACGCCAAAGAAGCGAGCAAACTCCAGCAGATGCAATTTTTTACACTTTACTGATCAATTCTCTCACGCGGGCACCGAACCCAGTCTCTCATGGGAAGGAGAGGGCCAGGGAAATACTTGGATTCGGGAGGAGGAAGCGGAGACGATTTAATAGTCATACAAAGCATTAAGGCTAGCGTTTGGTAGCTGCAGGAGGCGTCACGGGTGAAAATTCAGAGATACCTATTAATGACGTAATTTCTTTTAGTTTTTTTTTTCTGAGTCTCTATTGCGAGGACGGGTAATAATAGCGTGCCTGACGAGTCAAACTCCACGAGTAAGCTCTGCAGAGATGTCGGGGAGTGATGCAACGCAAAGACCCGACCTGGGGTCACTCACAAATAAGGATGAATAAACCAAAACTTGCATTGTTTTCCCATTTAAGGGCATGTTTGATTAATACAGGTGTTAGAAATAAGAATTAGATTAAAGAAATAACTTTCAAAATGACGAAGTAGAAAGTGACAGGAGTAATATTTTTTCTCTTGGATTCACAAGTTGTTATAGGGATGGAAATATTACTCCATTTTCATTCACATTTTTGTTTTGATTTACGATGGTGTTGGGAAGAGATAAACGAGGACTTTGGAGATCTTATTTAGAAGTGACGAATATTCGCGTCATAAAATGATAATAATGTCCATTAGTTGATTATATTTAAGCTACTTTCAAGATATTTCGGAACCTTCAGGTGCAAAAAAAATGTTTTAATAAATAGAGTTGCCGCGCAGACGCCGCATTAACATTTAATTAAGTGTGACAAGTAAGATTTTAGAAAAATAAACACACTTTTTTGCTCAGAAATAGCAGAAGTAGTTGTTACATCTTTTATTTCACATGTTTCGTAGCTGATTGCGTGAACAAATAGACCCTAAAGGTTCCCATTTAACCCCTAAAGTGAGCAAAGTGTCCACGTAAAAGAACCATTTTCATTCTATTTAATAATGCTTTTTGCAAAACAAAGGCTCCCATTAAAAACAATGAAGAAGCATTTCCTTTTGTTTTTGCTTGAGGGACACAATTATCAGTTTGGTGATCATATGGGAAAATTTTTGGTGTTTAGCAGGAAAAACAAAGTACGAAAGGGCTTTGTGAAAATACACCAGAAACAATATAGGAAAATTGTGATAAATGCCATTCCTTGGTTAAGAGCCCTTCCTATTAGATCAAGGGGCCGTTTGGTTCGCTTAAAAGACCCCCAAAAGTCTTAATTTTCTTCTCATGACACAGTGTCCACATAGGACTTTTTATTTCCCTTAGTTTATTTGTATGTGTTTGGGTCGCGAAGGGGGCTAGGGTTTGAAGCGGCGGAAATGAGCTCCACCTAAGCTAAATCTCTTCCTCCGATTTCCTTCCAAATTGAGCGGAAATTGTTGTAAACCCCATCACTTGAGCAGAAAATGGTTCTAAATCGACCAGAGCTGTCAATCGCAGTTCGCAAAGCTCCAAGAAATCCGAGGGTGCCAGAGAGGTACATTTCCACCATGAATTATCTTCTCCTGACTAATAGTGGTGGGCCAGAGAGCTATGAGGAGGTACAGTAGACCAGCAAAGCTTGGGGCGAGTGGGAGTCTGCCATGAAGAAAGAAATGAAATCCTTGATGAAGAATAGGACTTGGGAGCTCGTAAAGCTTCCAAGAGGGCGAAAGACTCTTCACAATTAGTGGATTTATCGGGTCAAGGATGAAGCTGATGGACGGAGATGCTACAAGGCGAGGCTTGTAGTGAAGGGCTATGAGTAGAAAGCACAGATAGACTATTCTGATGTTTTCACTCCCGTCATCAAGTTGACCACGATCCGGACTGTGCTGAGCATTGTGACAGTTCGAGTTCTCCATCTAGAGCAGATGGATATGAAGATGACATTCCTTTATGGAGATTTGGAGAAAGAGATCTATATGCATCAATCAGTGGGGCACTTCGATGGAGATTCTTTTGAATACCGAGACCCTCCGTGGAGCGGGGTTGGGGCAGCTACACTCTGATAATACTGCCCTGATAAGCTTCTCACAAGGATAGTGAGAGTTCGATTTTGGGATACTTCTCTTACGAGATTTATTTGTACCCCCAGCCAGATAGTACAACTCATCGACATTATTACCGAAGCAACCAATCGAGTATTGACACAACTTCCTAGGTATAAGGTCGCTATCATCTGAGGAATACATTTCCTTCCAAGGACATAACGCCTTGTTGGCGTTCTCAAGAGTCACATGTTTGGAGCCACGCCTTCGTGAGTGTGGAGCCTTAACGGACTCCTAGACTTTGACTCGCAGTCCAATACGGTCAGTTACAGAAACTTTTCCATTATGGGAGGTCTTCAACTTGTTGTGAGGGCATGTGTGACCCCCAGCGCGATGAGTCACTCGGGTTTCATTCACCGGACCCAAGCGTTCTTTGATCGGAACTTTGCCTCGATCCTCGTGTGAAGGACCAATGCGGTCCGCTATCGTCATCTTAAATCAGGAGAGATCTATGCTGTCGTGGGACTTTATTAGAGGTACAAGATCAACCGAGGCAGGAGCGGAACTCGACGGAAGTGGAGAAATAGCCACGGCATCCAAACTGGCTCGACACCGACGCAGGTCACCTTGAGATGACCCGCAGCTGGCCGGATCATCTTGAGGTGACCTGGGGGCGACCGGGTCACCTTGACGTGACCCGTGGCTGATCGGGTCACCTTGCGGTGATTTGTGTTTTTTAGTCTTCTCGGCCGCTGTTTCGAACTATGGCCTCTATACTTGGCGTGGTTTTGATAGTTTTTTTGGCCACCTCTTCCTTTTGCAATTTTAGTTCCTCTTGCATGAGAATCTGTGCGTGCGCGAGTAGTGCGCGATGCTTCTGAATACATTCCTTGAGAGTCGAACAGGTTCTTTTAACACGGACTCATTCATCGGTTGATGGTTTGGAGGAAGAGCCCTTTGCTCGCTGCTGAGGCGCTTGGCCTTTCTTGAATTTCAGATCCGCCTTATAACGAATCCCATCAACCCACTCTAAGGTCTTGGCTAATTGACACGTGAATCGTTGGCGTTGCCTTTGATGAGCCCTCTTTGACAGAATCGGCACGCCTTCAGCACTCAACTCCTTAATCGAGGAGGAGTTCAAATCTGCAGATCCGGCTTCATTAGACGCCGGAGGGGTATTGTAAGGCACAACTGCAGCAACAATTGGATGATGATCATCGCCCTGGGTCTTCAAATCTGAAGACTAGCGGACCTTCCTGGAGGAGGAGATCTTCTTGCACTTGCGAGGGGAAGAGGATATGGAAGAAGATGACAGGTATTCCTTGTATTTCTGTTGGTCGAACTCATAATCGACCTCTGTATCAACTAGTATTAGGATCCTTGGTTACAACACTATAGCCTCAGTAGAAAGGCTGTTGGCTTTCACTATGATCACCAGTGTGTTTGTGTCGAAAGTTGGTTTATCTCATTACAACTTCAGTCGTTATAGTAAGTTCAAAAGGAATGACTTTTTATAAGATTCCTTACACAATGAAAATAAAAAAAGATTATAACTTTCTTCAAAACACACACATGATGTTTATCACTCGCTGCTCACGTGGGGTCTTTACATGTGTCGGGGTTTATCCGTGGACCGCTGCGAATCAGATCCGGTTGATCGGAAAGCTAAATGTTTGTTGCTTCACGAAAAAAACAAGAACAGAAGTAAATAATCATAATCAAGTGAGATTACTACTCTTCTCGAGATCAGTACAAATTCTGATCTCAAGAAATGGTGAAACGAGCCTCAAATCCTTCGAGCAGCTCCCTCCTGGAGTTCGTCAAGATCTGCTAGCTCTCCTTTAAAATTTGTTGATCACTCTTCTCAGGGACAACACATTGCCTAAATTTTAGCTCCCTGCGTATAAGACCCTAGGTCTGTATTTATAGACTTTAGTTGCAGTATTTTTGGATAAGAACAAGTGATTTGACATCATCTTCAGTTAATAACGGACTAACCACATTTAGGGATGATATCCAAGTAGCTGAGAGGCTCTGGAACGAACAAATTCTGAGAAAACATCAAAATACGTGTTTTTGGGAACCGAGGTGCGAGTCAGTTCAATGTGACCCGCGGGTGTGAGGGTCATATTAAGGTGACCCGCAGGTCTGAGGGTCACATTAAGGTGATCCGCACGAGTGCAGGTCACTTTGATGAGATTTCCAAGTGACGACGTCTTGTTTTGATCTTGTTCAGTCGTTTTGCGTACGTTTTGATGTTTCTTTGACTTGTATGCTTTGTCGACTTGCTTTGCTTCTCCAGGTATCGAATAATCCTCTTTTAACTCGGATAATGTCGTTCATCACCTTCTCTTTATTGAACTGTATACGAAAACCTATAGGTAATTTTTAACGCCTACAATTGTTGGTGTTGGGTGTAGCCCAAACCTACCTGTAGGCGGGCTCGACGAGTTGCAGACAAGCTCGAGGCTTGATCAGGCGAGGTCGACGAGATCAGGCGAGGTTGATGCAGTCCATGCAAGATCGACGGAGATCCACAGGCGAGCTTGAGGCTTGATCAGGCAAGGTTGACGAGATCAGGCGAGGTCAACGCGGTCCAAGCGAGATCGATGGAGATCAGCAAGCGAGTTCAAAGTTTGTGTCAGGTGAGCGTGAGGCGAAACAGCTCCACAGGCGAGCTCGAGCGGGTGAGGAGCAAGCGAGCTCGAAGATCTTCAGGCGAGATAGAACTGATTCAGGCGAGCTTGGGGCCTTTACAGGTGAGAAGGAGACGCAGACGAGCTCCAGCGACAGCCTGTCGCCAGGCTGTCGCTGGGGTTTCCTTATAAAAGAGAAACCCAGAGCTCGAGCCTTGTTGGGGGATTTTTTTCTGTTCTCACGATTTCTCCCTGACGGCGTTTTTTCTCCATCTGTTCTTCTCTCTTTTTTTCTCGTACTCACGATTGTTGGGGGAAGGGAATTAAAGAAGAGTTATTATTGTAGCTACAGTAACAACATTTGTATTTATTGAGAGATCTCAAGTTTGAGATCTGCTCTTGCATTGTAATTTCTTTGATAAATAAGAAGTTAATTGTGTGACTCCTGAGGACGTAGACAAGTCTGTCGAACCTCGTAAATCTTGGTTTACTTTTCTCTATACCGCGTTTCTTGCTGTTTTAGGGGTTTAGCGTAGCCCGGTATATTTCCCGACACAATATACTTCTTGACTAAACATAGGCTTTCGTTTCAAAGTTTATCTTCAACAATGTTTATGATAGGGGTGAGCAAAATGTCAGTTTGGTTAGTTTTAATAACTTTTGGACAAATTGAACCGAACTGAGCTAGATTCAGAGCAGCTCGAATCATGTCAAATCGGTTAGGCATAGTTTAGTTTTTTCACTTTGACCTTGAAAATGTTAAAGTTGGAGAATTTTAACTAAAAGACGAGACTATTATTCTTTCAAATCTTTTACTTATATCAAAACCACAATTACTTTAACCCAAAACGCTATCTACCACCTATAAAAAATTATCAATATCACTTTTACTTGCGAGCACGTTTGCAATATCACACCTATTACAGTTATCAAAATATTAATCCTCCAAAACTCTCATATTTTGAAATTAGGATTAACTCAACTCCCCAAACCCTAGCCCACTCGCCAACCTCTAGTTTTCAACCTCCAAATCATAACCTCATCTCCATTCAATCATCCTCCCTCCTTCCAATCCAATCCAAGGGAGGAAAAAAACCCTAATCATCCCCCAACGCCTAACCTCAACTCCCCTCAATTGTTCCTCTCCCCCTTCCAGTCCAACAAAAAACACCTCGAAACCCTAGCCTAGCCAAGGAGCAAAAGATCGACAAATCGGCTTCTCCATAACTTTCTCTGGTGAGGACGACGCCGGTCGGTCGATTTGGGGTCTAATTTTAAAATATGATGGTTTTGGGATCTAATATCAAAACATGAAAACTTTGGAATACTAAAATTGAAAAATATTTATTTTTTATAATTAAATGATTGCACATGTTTAAGATGAGAACTATAATAGGTGTAACATGAGAAACATTTTTATCGGTTCGTGTGTTTTTAAGGGTGAAAACTATAATAGGTGTAACATGAGAAACATTTTAGCAAGTAAATGTGACATTGATAATAAAAAAAAAAACTTTACAAGTAGTAGGTTACAATTTGGATTAAAATAAAGATAATTTTGATGTAAAAACCCTATCTCGTATCCCAAACACTCCTAGCCTAGTTTATGAAGAGCCAATGAAAAGTGTTGTCCAGATCAAAAAAACAAAAATACTAGCTGGGTTTTGAATTTTGTAGGATACAAAAATAATAATGAACAAATTTCCCGTGGATCTGATGTCCATAAATAAGAGAACTCGTGAATCGTTCACGAAATTCCAACTTTCCACTAAATTAACAACAGGTTTCCGACAAAGTTAGAAATAGTACCTTAACTTATCAATTTCCTTCATAAATCTAAAATGAAGAATTAGGAGAATCCTGACTGAAAAATTCCGAAGTTTGGTACGCAGTTAAATTGTACAACCTGCCGGCTGTTTTATTCATCTAAAGAGTCTATAATAAAACAAGGAGATTCGTAGAATACATTGCAAAAACACTATTTTCTACAAATAACATCATTAAAGAAAACCGCCGCTGAAAAAACATCACCAGATAAACCAACAACATCAGTTTCTTACAATCATGAGAGAGAGAGGGGGGGAGCAACGAGATTGCAAATATCAACGTCAGGAGACAATGGGGGCAAAAAAACATACGTTCAAGAATGTGCTAAAACATTCCGGCATCTAAAGTATTCTGATTCTAAGAACAAAAAACTCACGTTGAAAGCCCAAAGCTGATGTTAAAAACTCACGTTGAAAGCCCAAAGCTGATGTTAACAGAAAGCACTGAAACAAGAGCTAAAAGACAAATAAACCAAATAAACCAAATAAACCATTATCGACAATGACTCCCCCACAACTTCACATCAAAGCTCAGGAAAATCTCTTTTGAATTTGCAATTCCTATGATACAACAGCTTCAGTAAAAATATTCTCTAGCAAGATTATATTCCTTTGGGCACAATCAAGCTGAAATCACAGACAAATCACCACCATTATAGTTTTCATAAGCATCTACCCAGTAGGTTCATGGTATATGTGTATAATCAACTCACTGATGTTTAACTACAAATCAAGGAAGAAAAATTCATGACAACTCTACCTAAAAACCCATTATCATAAAAAGATATAAAGAAAATATGCATTTGGATATTGAGACTAGAGGTTCGAGAGAAAGTTGCAAAACTCAGTGCTGCTTCTTATCGGCGAATGGTCCTCGAGGGATTTTCTGCAGAACCTTCGCATCCACCACTGCATATTGCTTCCTCACTTGAACCATCACGGTCTCACCAACATCATCGACCTGATCCTCATACTTCTCATATAATGCAGGTAGAGTGCACAGGGCCAGAAAAACTACAATGCCAAATAGAGAGGTTGTTTAAACTTCATTTTAGACGTATGCTATAAAAATAAGCAACTCATATTTAAAAAGATCCAGTTATAAGAGGCGAAGAAGCTCCTTAAGTAGACTGAGGGCTCTATTTATTATTTTTTATCCCATAAATTTGCTTTGAGATACATGCTGATCCGTGATATACGTAAAGGTTTTACCTCAAAGTAAACCCAAGGATAAAAACGTTCACTAGTAGAAAAACCACCAATCTAGACGGAACAACCTAGACGGAAAAAATTTTCGTCTAAGTTGAATCAAACCTAGACGGGATTTGGAGAAAAAATTTCCGTCTAGGTTGCTCGTTTTTCTACTAGTGGTTGGTGGACTAAGCCCTCAGTCCACTTAAGGTTACACAAGCTATGATATTCTTCTAAGATATCCCCAGAACATTCTTGGCCATAGAATAATCCAGAGAAGACACAGAAAAAGAGCATTAATCTCAATTGCTCAATTTTAATACTAATTATAATATTAGTGTTCTAAATAATTCTCAGGTTTAGATGGTTTTTGGTTTACATAGAGATTTAAAAGGTAGAGCATTCTGCTATCAAACAAAAAGAAACACTAATCGAGGCAAAGTGTGTGAATAAAGAGCTATTGATGAGATAGGGAGGGAGAACATGAGTGTAAGCTTTGTTTTCAAGTTGTGACTTGCAGCAGTGATTCAAAAAATGAAGTGTTATTTGAGTGAATTATGGGCTTCTTATCCATGTCACATTCTCAACAAAAATGAGTGGGATTCGAGTGATGAAATAAAAAACTAAGGAGATATATCAATGTCAATAAAAGCAGTGCATTATATAATCAAAAATAGCTTCAAGTAAAACAGTCTAAAAAAGGTTGAAACATAAATTAAGATTCACAGAATATTAAGGCTACAGAAACAGAAGAAATAACATAATAAATCATCATACTCTCTCCTGTTTGCAATGTTCTAACCTTATGTTATCTTTCTCAAAATATGTTATAGGAATAGTTCTAATATGTCATCATTTTTCTCTGCGCCAATGACAAGTTAAGTGTTTTTATGCACCAAACCAAGAAGAGAAACTTGACATGTAAAGTCCAAAATTCAATGCTAAATAATGTGCTGCAAAATGGTGCCTCTCTAAACTGCAGTTAGACTTTTTTTTTCTTAAATAATATCTTTTCAGGGCATAGTGCATACATACAGATTCAAGTCACCTATGCTGGTAATATCATATACTGGAAGATAATCAGCAAATACTATGGAAAACTGACCAAGGTAGCAAAGAGTCAAGAAACTAAACCAGTTGCCAATCACAGAAACAACCCATAAGCCACCAACTGCCTGCAATTGCATAACAGGCTTAGCTACAAGGGCAATAGATACAATATGCAGAAATGAACTGTCTGTGTAACAGATTCAAATTTTACCATCAGAAATTTCTTCAAATCTTTTCCTGAAGCAATATAACGGAAAGTTGTAAAAGCTTCATTGATCTCATGTCTAACTGAACGGGCTATACTTAGAACCTGATCCTCACGCAAGATAACTTCTGGAAACTTTGGTGGTGACCTGTTCGCATAAATTTTACAGTTAATTGAGATGCTGTTCATAAAGGTTAAGTGATCTGCGCTCAGCATTGAGTTAAATAATAAAATGCGATCAAATAGGATACTAAACCAGCTAGTGTTTCTCTCACATTACATGAGATAACACAAGGCTAACTTTAAGCCATAAATTTAAAACGTGGATTTATGAGAAACTACACAACAATTCCATCTTCATAATTTCTATTCATCTTCTTTACGTACGTGGAGGGATGTTCATTAAGACTCAGACCCCATATTTACTCATGTGCTTGCTATCAGACAAAATCTGGATGGGAAGTAATTACCTAGACCTCGGGCTAAACCTGGGTCAAATGTAGGTCCACTGAAGCAAGTAAGGACTTGATTCAAATAATTACCCCAACTAGAAAACTCCTACCGCGCAAGTTTAGAACACTAACATTGATATATGTATTGCTTTCAACAAATGCCTGGATGGGAAGTAACCCTTGGGCTAAACCAGGTTGTTCAAATCCGGGTCCACAGAATCAATTCCAGAACTCGTCTCAAAATAACAGCCCTAACTAG
The DNA here is from genome assembly GCA_022839385.1 of Asparagus kiusianus. Lineage (NCBI taxonomy): Eukaryota > Viridiplantae > Streptophyta > Magnoliopsida > Asparagales > Asparagaceae > Asparagus > Asparagus kiusianus. The sequence continues at coordinate 102,075 of BQKN01001033.1, forward strand.
GAACCTCTTACAACACAACTAGAGCACTCGTGCAGATGTAAGTCTTCCATTTGCCCAGTAATTGAATGGGAAGTAATTACCTTCCCCTCGAGCTAAACCAGGATCGATCCCACTGAATCGAGTCCAGGACTCACCTTAAATACCACCCCTATGTAAGAACCCTTCTACCTCACAAAGTTTAGAACAAAGACCTGAATATAAGGAACGTGTGTGCAAAGCATGCACACCTCAAAACAACAGCCCTAACTAGAAGCCTCCTGCCAAAATCACATGGATATAAGGTGTGATAACAGCCTCAAATAGAAGCCTCCTACCTCATGAAGCCTATGACACTCTCATGAGTATAGTTTGCATGTGTGCGTGTCAGGATCATGGACTTAGAATCCTATCGACGCCCGGATTCATTAGCATGAATGATTTTTTTTAACTGTCATGAGAAGTAGCGTCTATGAGCAAGAATGGAATAGCAAACTCATATTAGTATTAAAGATTGTAACTCTAAACACACGTCACACAGGAAGGATTACCATTAATAAATTCAAAAGAAAGAAGCAACTAAAGTAATGGGAAATATTGTTCGTAAAAAAAAGACAATAGGTACTGCATTCTCACCTGTTGACAAGTGATGCTGCGTTAGACCAGAGAAACAATGCTGCCAATACAAACATGAAAGCATGGCATACAAAAGTCAGAAGGTGATAGTCCATACATTCGAAGAGGAGCCAGACAACAGTCACAACGGCAAGTATGCCACCAGACACTTGTTTGTTCCGCCACATTATCATATCAGCAACTGCATGCACAACAAATCGACTGATTGATGATGCATTAAGTGCACGAACAAATTAGTAACTATTGAAGAAATCAAGCAAGATATTGTGCAATCTGGATAAGGAATGAAAGATGTAAGTCAAGCCAGATCCTATAATCTAGATTAAAAAAAAGATGGAAAGATGTAAATCCCAGAAACATACAAGTACATTTACCACAATCAGGAAAAAAGAAACTCTGAATATATTAATGCAATCACTGTAAAATGAACCCAATAATAATATTCCAACAGAAAAACATCAGATACATCGGATTCATTACCGTACAACAGTACAACTACAGTCACCCCATACACATCACGTAGCGAAGTAACTCTTAAGTCTGTCGAGCAGTTTAAAAAAAACTTTTAACTAGAATTAGAGAGGAAAGGATAGAAATTCCAGAGAGCCAAAATAAATTAGAGAAAAGGTGAACATAGGTATAGGAGCAACCATTACATCAGATCTTATTCAACTAGATGTGTCAGCCTTGAGAATCACTCTGCACAAATCAACCAAAATCAACTCCACTTAATGGATCAATTTCTTTTTTCCACTATTCTGGAAATTGCACCGCAAGTTTACTTTTGTCTCTATTCATTCAGTTCTAGTTATTTACATGTTTTATTGAAATATTTATTAGCACAAATTCTGTGTTAAGAATATTCTAAAAAAATGGCCAGATTTGAATAATCAGTTGTCAACCTAACATCTTAGCCTTCACTGAGATATCAAATCTAAGCATACTCCTGCTAACTTGACTGGCTCCAAGCAGAGCCTGAAGTGCTTGTTTGAGTTTTTGTGTGTGAATTTTATCAGGTCGGTGGTGGTTGAGCAATGTAAACACTGTCTTAATACTTCCTTACCAATTGCAATCTTGGCAGTGTTCTGTAAAGTTTAAGTGATTTAAGCCATCCACTACTTGCAAAACCCAAATCAAGATAAATTAACCATTTGACAGATTACAGAGCTTTACAAAGTGAAGGGTTAAATAACCCACCACTTAAGCTGGATTGTACACTTCTATGAACACAAAGGACCTGTCATAGGATAGGGTTTTCATACATTTTCCCTTAAAAATCTCAAAATTTTAGCTCAAAGGGTTTGGCTGTTTTCGACATGAACTTGCTTCCCATTCCCATCTCAACATAGGTAGCACCACCTAACAAACAGAACACTATGGGAATAGCAGAAAAAAATTATGCACACACAGGATCACCAGCCCTTGTTTTTAGATGCATACATACAATATATACATAAATCCCAGATAAATGCACTGTGCCGATACTATACGCATTAGTCTTCAAGAATAGCAATTTTCCAAGTGAATTAAGTGAAACATAACTCAAAAGGAGCGACGGTTTACAATAAACTTGTTCGCAAGAACTTGTAAGGAATTCAGTTGAGAATAGAAATTTAGATACACTGACCATACTGAGATGGTCTAATAACATCAATGGAAATTAAAATCACAGGAGAATTTTGTAGCTCGCAACAGTAGATTAAAGAACTATCACTCACATGCAACTGAATCTTTGCATCTGTTATTGCAGGCAAACTCAATTGAAGCAGTCTGATTAAATTCTAAAATTATCTAACCTGCACTTTTAATTACAACAACTTAGCTCTGCTTGCAACTTCTCATATGCAACTCGTTTTCATTTTAACAAACTAGGAAAATTATTACTCACATTTGTTTTAGATTTTTATACATAAACTTCATCTTTAAAATTAATCATTTTCTTTTCTTTTGAAATTAAACTATTCAAATTAAGTAATGAGAATATTAGTATTTTTGAAATATATATAT